>CM073768.1:73394265-73580529 GCA_037158775.1 Hetaerina titia
CGGGCATTTTTTTTAAAAGGCCCATCTCTCTCTTTCATATTTTTTTTAGGCTTCGTTTCTTTATTGCACCCTCCCGTCGCCATCTTTTTCTTTTCCCACTAAATGAACAGTAAGAAAGGAAAAAAAATATTTCAATACTTCGGGAAGGAAAACGCATCCAGAAAAACATGTTATCTATCAGTGCCCCCCAACCGTGTGGCGTGTTCGCTCCAACCTCCCCCACCTGCACTGTTTTCGGCGTCCCGTGGACACTGGATATTGCTTTTGTGAAGCGGCACATGTGCCTCTCTACCCATTGTCCGCCCTGGGCAGCGTAAAAGGGAATTTATGCACGTCGTTCTCCTTTTTGCCTCCCCCATCATCCTCCTCCTCCTCCTCCTTGCTTCTCCTAACAGCAGGCAATAAAAATCGGCCGTGGGCGGCGGCTCTCAAATGCATCATTCCTTTCGGCAAGTGAAATGGTCTTCTCATCCTTTTTAAGGATGCCAGGGGCCGAGATTACTCTGTTGCCGAAATATCTATTTCTCTTTCTCTCGTCTTGGCATTTCCCCCATGCCTTTCCAAGGTTCCCTCGGAGCGAGATGCTTCATTTTCACGGTCAAGTGCGAGCGGTAAAGTTCGATTCGTCGGAAGCGACGGAAACAAAAGGTGACTTCATTCCTCCCCTCAAATCGTCGCTTTGGTACCGTAATCTTCTTGCTCATGCGTGAGTTAGGTAATCCTCGTGTTCGAAAGGCATTGCTCTCCGTTGGGGATAGTTTTCATTAGGCATGAGCTAAAGAAGTTTAAAGGAACGCCGAATTCCCGTTTATACGGGGTATCTTTTCACCGTTAATTCTGGGCTCCCTGGGTGAAACATTCTCGGTGATGTAATCTCTTAGTTTTCTTCTCCCGTCTTTCGTTGGCATTCAAGTATCAATTTGATATCAGCGACGTAGCATAAGACTATTGTAACTACCAAAAATCACTACGTTAGTGTATAATATGTAAGGTGAGACTTGTGTGCTTAATGACCCCTGAAGCCTCTGCACATGAATTGTATGCATGTAATTGTCGCGAAATGTATTTTCAAGCGTCAGTAATTTGAGAACGCGGATAACATTGTTTTATCCATTCTTTTGTAAATCTTATATCTGACTAGATTGTCTAGGTCCAGCAATACTTGTAAATCCTTAAAACTTGTGGTCAAATTCACGCATTTATTTCGGTGCCTAAATTTCCCCCTACCGGTTTTAAGGAACCTTATACCACCACTTATGCATACGAAATAATTCCATGCCGTAACCAATTCGTGAGAACGGGATTTCAGCGTGACGTAAATGCGGATGGCCCATAAAAAAAAATTGCATCTTGAAAGCAGCATCGCGATTGAACGGAAACCGCTTTTCTATGCGGATTAACGCACGCCTGCCCGATATAGTATTTAATCCACAGCGTGGGGAATCTGCTTTGGAATGCAACCGTTTTGTTCCTCACTCTTGTCTTTCGCTCCGGGGGAACTTTGCGCACATTGACGATTCTGTACAATTATTCCCAAGACCTTCCCACGGGAGCACGTTTCCTCCCACGGCTGCACCTTACGCTCCGCTTTATCCCCAAATTGCTCTTAAAACAGCGTCCATAGCCGGGGGGAGAGGTGCATGATTAGCTTCGCCCGTGCGGGATGGCGCCGGAATCGCTTGGAAAAACGATCGTCGATACTCTTGCAAAATCGGCAGTGCTCCCTGCTACCACCCTCCCCCCTCTCTTCATCCCCCTCGCACCCGACGAACCAACAACGCCTTATATAATGCGAAAAGGGCATTTCCGAGCTTTTAACACTCCACCCCCACTTCCCTCCCTGCCCCTCGCCTTCCGATCGAACGAAGGGAAGGAGGAAAACAAGGAGAGCAAGCCTTCGTCCTCTCCCCTCAATTCTCCCACCCCCACCTCCTTGCCAAAAACCACCTAACCCCGACTACGAAGACAGTTCTTTGACCTCTCTCTCTCTTCCTTCTCCAACCTTTCTATACCTTCCAACCCCGCCCTCACGCCTCCTCCTACTTCCCCGCACCTACCTCGTGCCCTTCCCTTCCCGTCCTACGAAGGGGGGACGACCTTCCCGCGGGGGCGCGCCCAACAGTCCTCCAGGCCCACTCTTTCCCCCCCACCCCTTCCAACTCTGCACACCCACGCTTATCCCTCCCACCCCACTTGTGTACACGGAAATCACTCCTCCCCACGCGGCGGCTGCCTTTCAGTTCCGCTCCATCCCTCTTTTCGACCCTGTCCCCCACCGCCCCTCAGCTTAACCCTCACCCCACGCAATCGTCCCCTGGAGGGACCGCACCCGAAAAACCCCGCCTCACCTTCTTTTGCCCCACCCCACCCTCTCTCGTCGTTCCAAGGGTTATTGTACCCTTTTTACGTTCGCTCGATTGCTAGGAACAGAATGGAGAGGTGCCGGAATTTTCGGGGGTCCTCCGCCCCTCCCAAACATCTACCCCCTACTCCCACCCCCACATTTCCTTTTTTTTTCTCTCGGGAAGGGAAGGGGGGAGGGGTGTGGGGAAGTTGAGGGCCCGATCCGTTGCCGATCCGAGGGCAAAGATTCGAGCGCGTTGAAACAAATGTGGCGGGTGGGTTTCGCGAAGCGTTTGGAGGCGGAGATGCTTCACTGCGCGTGCGGTCATTCATTTTTAGAACTCCTTAAACAGAGCGGTCGATTGCCACTCGGTGGTGGTAGGTCTCTGAATGGTCAGTGGCGGCTCTGATTTACGAGAGGAGGGAATGCGATTTCAAAATTGATTGTGGGAGATTCCTAAAGAATTAATAATCGCTTGCGGCGTCTGTTGAATTTTCCAGGGGTGCCGGATGAATGTGCGAAACCATTATTCTTGGTGTTTAGCTTTACGAAGAATGATGGGAAAAGTTGGATGGAGAGGGAGACGAAGTAAAGCTGGTAGGAGATTGCAGAAGAGGAATTGGTGAGAGATAAGATAAGAGTAGAAGTTGGGGGAGGAATTACGTTGAGGATTAAAAAAAAAAAGTTGTTTGGTCAGCGAGGAAGGGAATGGAAGTTGAGGGTGCCGGACTTACCAGGGGAGGAGTAGAAATTATTAGGGACCGGAGAAAGCAATAGATTTTGGATAAAAATGGAATGTTTCTGTTCGAAGCCCATAGAAATGAACATTAACAAACACGGGTACTATGCCAGGTTCTAATTTGCAAATATTCATGAAAAATAACTTATGATTATACAAAGGCTAATGGTTTTCATCCTGTGAAAATTCTGCGTTGTGGTTTTTCGCCGTTTCAATTCATATATGGAATATGACTAATTCGAGTATGAATACGTTCAACAGTAGTGTGATTCAATACTTCTTTTTTAATAATTCGCGGGAAAGTTCACGAATCAGTATTACGGTGCAGTAGGCGAGGAAAGGTTGGAGATCTCCAAAATGAAAGGGTAACTAATCCACGACAATCGTTCTTTTATTTTACTTCCGCCCAATAGTTGCTGTGCCGCCCAACTGTTGTATCCCACCTTTGCGAACAACCATTTGCCAGATATGATTATGGGTGCGATAACGAGGAGTACATTTATTGCCGAGTTCAAGTCGATTTATCAGATCTGAAGTCAACGACGTGGGGAAAGCGTATGCCTCCTAATGCCTCGAAAGGAAAGGACGAGCAACGATGCAGTTAGGTAATTCAAAGTGTTTTTGATATTTGACGCAGTGCCATTTTTAACACTTGATGAAAATATCACTCAAGTCCACCTGAGGAAGTAAACATCTGCCGCAAATGAGGTCGTGCTATGAAATCCATGCGCTTGCATGAATGAGCTCATACTTGTGGGATGGATTTGGGAATGTGTGCTATGCACGACATAGCTTGTCTCGGGGCTCCCGGTGCCGCAGCGCCCTCGCCTGCTGTTCCAGAGGTCGCCGGTTCGATTCCCGCCTAGATGGGTTTTAGTGCAACTAGGGCGTGGGTGTATGTGATTGTAAAGCATATGACCTGTAAACATTCTGCTGGGCTTACTTCAAGTAAATGAAAATCCCACCCACTGCGGAAATATCGAGGCAACTGACTGATTCTTCTCCGTACATCTAAAAATTTTCCACATATTATCATGTTTCGGTTCAACTTTGCTCACATTTCGTAGCTCGTTTTGCATTCCAACATTTTCGCACAACCTCTCCCTTTACGATGTATTAATTTTTCTAAATTCAATGCCAGTGAAAGGCCTAAAATGTCAAGAAAAATACCTCAATTGGACAAGTTAAATGACTCTTTGGAAATATTTATACACACCCAATAAGGTATATCTGTTGAAGTAGCGCGGTATATTCATAAGTATAGCTACTGTGTCCTTAGTTGTGATGCAATATTTGATTAGAGGTACAGTAGTCCTTGGATCTTATATCCTTTCACCCCAACCGTGAAAAAAATTCACTCCTTGGACAACTAAAAAAATACTGCCAACAATTGATTAGGCATTTCGGCCACAAGAACTCATAGATAGAATAACGTCACAGCTCTCAAGAGTTCATCGTGACAGCTCTCAATAGTCAACGGCCTTCACAATTTCATTCGGTTTGGAAATTTTATGGTTTAACTTATATTAACACATTTTCCTGAGTTCAGCTCTCCTCTAACTGACCAGACCCATCGTATACTTACAAATACCAACTTCTATGCTCTGCAATATCTATGACGTTCTTTCACCGCAAAAAATTTTTCTCTGTCTTGCTTTTTTCAATTCTGACAGGGTCATGTAGAAATAGTTAGTTGCCCTGTAATTGTCTTCTACCGCGAAAAAAATAGCCGAAACGGAAAAAAGGAGATGGAAGTCATTGCCTCTCCACACACCATTTGACTTGCCGCCGTCCCATGGACAAAGCGGTCGACGACCCTCCTCGGAAAACCCTTTTGCGTCCAATAAAAGTGAAAGTTGGCGTCCGTCCCCTCAGTCCGATCCCGCAAATACCCGCTAACATTCTTTTTACAATAACCCTTAAAAATGGGTAGGGGAGGAGAACATCACTCTTGAAGGAGGCCTCCCTTCCGAGCACCATTTCAGTGCATCCCTCAAAGGGATCCGACTTCGGGATAGGTCAGTAAACCCACCAAAAACTCCCCTGCTGCACTTTTCGCGGACGCTCTTACCGCACCCCACCCTCCCGACCCGTTTTCTTTCAACGGTTTCCTTCCCCCCCCCCTCCGCTGTCTTTGTATCCCTCGGTGTGAACCACCAACCCCCTCCGAACCATCTCTTCTAGCGGGGCAGAATTCTCCCCCCTCCCTCCCTTTGCGAACCTTCCCCCCCCCCTCCAAGGTCGTTTCTTCACCCCAAATCAGGACCGCGATGTGGGGAAGATGGTTGAGGGGGGAGAGGGAGGGGGATCCTTTCCCGTGGATGGGAAGAGGAGGTCCTGGGTGTCTGTGAGATCGCGGGTGGGAGTGTGTGTGTGCGAGAGAGAGCGCGCGTCAGTCACCCGGCAGCAGTCCAGCGGGATAGTGTTGAAGCCCGTTGAGGCCGCCGCCGCTCTGGTGCTCACCCGTGAATTCCGGTTACCTGCCCGCTTCGATTTTGGGGAAGAAGAGGCCTCTCTCTTCAGCAGAGACGGCCGGGGGAGAGCGGCGGCCGGTCCACGTGCACGATCATTCTTCTCCAGTTCCCCAGTGTTTCTCTCCCCGCACCGCTTCTGTATCATTGTTTCGAGTTTGTCCATTAGTATCACGTCCAAGCATTGCAGATAATACAGGATATCTGACGGTAACCAGTTTTAGGACGGTCACCCTTCCACCCATTATATTTTTACCACGTTTTCGCACGGCACGAAGTCGTCCGATATTTTTTTCGTTGTCTCTCTATGGGAGATGGATGTATACACCCGTGGTGTAATCCGATCAAGTGGACATTACTCAAAGGGATCAGTCAAACATTTAAATTGTTCTTCATAAACTTGCACTGAGACACTTGAAACAATGCATTTATCGTAGTGTTTCGTCGAATCTTCATTGCTGATTTTCCATGTGTCTCATATCGAAATTGTCTCTAGAGTCTTATTTTTGTAGTTAATGTAGGCATCTTATAATTTTGTTCGTATTCAATTATCCGTGCTTCTTTGTCCTGAGTGTTGAAATTACATCCCGATTTGGAACCTATCTGCTAACATCGTGCATTAGCTGCGTCCTGTAAGAGGAGATTGTGACCAATTCCCTTGCTTGTCAGAGAAGTGCAAGGCGTGAAACTCGGAAAATGACAGTTCTGGACGGGTTGGTGTGCGCCGACGATTGTTACTCTTGGCTAATCAACCAACTCGTGAGGAAACGCAAGAAACGTGAGTATGAGTTAATCAATCCTATCATCCTACGCCAGTTATTCTTCTAAACTGTCGAAGTTTCTCCGACTGACGTTCAATCATTAAACTTCAGCTGGACGTGAGATGAAGATGAAGAACTGCAATGCCGCGGTTAATCATTGGCTTACTTCCCTAACTTTCTTGTTGATCGTAACTAACAGTATTTACGTCCTATTGCCCATCGCCAGAGAATTTTTCATATAGTTTCCGTATGACATTTTATCAACATTTGTATGGATGTGCCCTTGAGCTATTGTTCATGTGTAGTGGCCAAAACTGTGGGCAAACGAGACAAATTCCTAGCCCCTTTCTGGGTAGTCCACGTGTGTAGTCTTTCCTCTCTCTCTCGCTCTTTCTATAACCCCTCCCCCGCCTTAGCTTAGCTTCCCCCTCCTCTCCGCTTCTCACTTCCACTGAAAGGACAATGCAGTTCCGATGGAATGGTTCCAGCGGAAATACTCATTCGCTTGATCTTTTAAGCTGGTAATTCATCTTAATTTCGACTAATAAGACTTCAATTTCTTTTATCGACACCACTGATCTCGAGAATTATAAGCAATGTCTTAAAATACGTTTGTTATATTTTTAATTGTGTAAATCCCTTTATATCTATCTAGTTATATAAAGATTCCTTTGCCACCTACTCGTCAGCAAATGTTTATCTAGGTTTAACTCCCCTTTAACTTCTGATTTGCGTCCTATGAGTGTGAATGCACTACCCCCCTCCCCTTTTCCTCCGCATGAACAACCATCTCTATTTAACTAAATCTCCCGCATTCCTTAATTATCCCATCCCCACTCTTCTACTTCTCTCGACCAATCATTTGACAACTGTTTCTCTGTTTGGGTGATTGAAATCCTCCCCGAATCCGTAAGTAGCGCTGAGGTGAGAACAAGCGAGATGGCCCACATGAGGTTGATTAAAGCTTTCAAACCTCCAGGGATTAATAACACCCTCTAAAACCATCTAATAGCCGCCATCCACCCATCTCCTCGTCTCCTCACCCACACCCCCTTTTCCTTCACCCCCCCCCCCACATATTCTCTCTACTCTTCCCGCGAGAACGGCATTCCGAGGGTGACGGCTTGACAGTCGAAACGCCAATCATATTCGCTAGTGTCCTTCGTTTGCGATTTAATATATTTATAAGACATGAGTAATTCTCAAGTAGTAGTGAGCAAGAATATGCAGTTTACATGCTGAAGCTAACTCATCTTTGCGACTATAAATATCGGATCTTTTATTTAAAGTTTTGGCTCAATAAGTGTGTTTTTTCTAATTATGCACTTAATGAGAGCACTTTTAAAATTAATACCATCAGCGATGATCCATAGTGATCTATCTGAAATGGATTACGGAGATAGTAACTGAATACCAATGTACACGCTTAATTTTATTCTGTTGCTGATGGTCTTTCGATCAAATATCTTTGGTTTCACTTGACATGTGACTTCCATTGTAAGGGTACATGTAGTAGTAATCTTATTGTTTCGCCGAATATATTTTTCCATTTACACCGCTTTTCCTATATGTCTGTTTCTATACGAAAGAAGATTAGAAAATACTTACCCGAGTGATTGTAGTGTTTTGAACCATCATCTGGTAAAGCTATCGGTGTAATTAATAAGATCGCCCTTCATCCATAGTGTTAGTGACCATACTCTTGTAAGTCGAGTCTTATCACTAAAAAATTGGGAAAATAGTTTTGAAAAACTTTGCTTCTGTAACATTTTATTATTAATTAAAAAGTATATTAATGATTCATTTTTTTTCATTCTGTCCCGAGTGGTCCGTTAAAACCCCACCGCAAGGTGGAAACAATTACATTTTAAAGGTTGAGCAGTTTCTTAATCAACAGATGCCCGCGGGGGCTAAATAACGGGCTCCAGCTCCGAGTAGAGATGACGTGTTTCTAAGGGTCAACTATGAGAGCGTCCACGCCTTTCTCTCCTAATCATTTTCGTCCTCCACCGGGTAATTTTTCTCCCAAAAAAGCAAGGTAATCATACCTTTAAGCAGTACGCACATTCCGGTAATCGTATTCCGTAATTTCCAATGGTGGGTGTTCTCCCTTGTCGTTAACCCCCCGGTCGCTCTCCGGCGTCCGTCATGCCTCTCTATATTCCCTCTGTCCATCTTCTTTCTTCGCCCCCATTCTCGTCCGCAGTGAATAAATCCACCTTTCGGGGCTCTCCTTAATTCTCCCGTATGTACGTAATAACCTCGCCGTGTTTACGGGTGTTTCGAGGCACGCCGACGCAATTAAACCTCTTTCCTCCACCGCCGCCTTTCCTGCATCAGTCGAGGTCGGAAACGATCCGTTTTGGCCACGTCCAACTGCCCTGCGTCGCGGAGAGGACCCCGGGGGCCAGGCTGAGCAGTCCTCCCTCCACGTTGTAGTGCTCTGCTCCCCCCCCCCTCAGTCTCCTTCTTGCTCGACACCGTATTAATAACTGGCCTGCCGACTCTTGTTTACCCATTATGATTCCTCTCAACGCTTCCACCCCATGAATATTATATACTATACTCCATGAATCGCCTCTCAATTCTCTAGATCGGAGATTACAAATCCCCCCAGAGCTCCTCCGTCATACTATATTCGCCACTCATGAGAAATTTATATATATTTATTTTTTTTATAAACTTCCGATTTCCTTGTATTTGAGTAAATCCCTCCTCGTAGTCTGAAGGTGTGCCTTTTGAAGTCCTAGTGATTTTTTTTAGGAGTAAAGTTCGAGTGAGAAACTAGGAATGGTCCAGCATTTTGTTTATATACCTAGTTATTATATTTCGGTGGTTATAGTTTGCCCGTAATTGATTTATTCGGGAAGTCTGCCGAAGTGGACGCCGCAAAATTACCTGAAAAGTGAAAAGTCCAATAAACGCGCGTAATTATTCATTGAAGGAAGTTAGTTACATTTGTCGAGCATGAAGTTTTGAAATAATCTGACCGAAACCCGTTCCATTTATTAAAAAAAATGTTTATTTTTCCTTGATACTTTTTCTCTTTTTTAACAAGACGAAAATTCACTTCAATTTTCTGAATGTTAGTAAATTTGAAATTTATTATTATTTCTAATCTCTGGTAATTTCCGAACAATTTTTGTTGAAGTTATATGCATAGCTCGAAGGACTGTCGTTAATATTCAATTTTGGGCTTTGAAATTAATTTTAAATGCTCGTCATTTTAGATGGCCTATAGGGTATACAATTTCCCTTGAGCTTACTATGAGAGCATTTAAAAATAATTCAGGTCACAATGAAACTTCATCTTCAATATTTTTAGCTCACTTTGTATTCGTGTCTTGCGTGAGTTATGTGTTGACAATGGTTAAAAGTAGCTAGGTTTCGTGTGGAAAATCACAACTTTGCTCTTCATTTGTAGGTTCAAAATGTTGGAATAATTATTGGTTAGGCTTTGGCCTAAGATCCTTGGCGTCCCATATCTACCTTTCGCATCAGAACGACGTCCATACCACATTTTGCAAAACTACAACATCCTTGGAGATGAAATAGAAATGTTCATGATACACCAAAAGCCTCAGTTCGAGTCTCGAAGTAATATTCCAACGGAAGAGCGGAATCGCTTGAGTCATCCAGCGAATTCGTCGTCTTGAGGAGTGTACCGTTCATTGGTATTTACATCCCGGTTCCTTCACCCGGGAGATATTTTTGATAGGATGAGTTCATCCCATTCAAAGCCATCCGACGTGAGAAACCATACGTGCGCAACAGAGGTTTTAATGCTGTTTCCTCTGTCTATACTTTCCTTCACAAACCTCTTAAATGGGAAAAGAATTAGAGCTGCTTTAGGAGTTCTGCTCGAGACCCGTTGGTATTTCAGTACGAACTTCACCAGACTACCTCATAGAAATAAACGGCGACCTGTGAAATATAATGAATATTTAAATAAGGCTGGACATCTTAAGTCGGGCGCACATCTACTGATTTACGCACTGCGTATATGTTTATTCAATTGCAGTTTTCCCCTCGCAGAACTGATAATTTTAATTTTTTTCAGCCACACTGAAGTATCTCTCATGTGACTCAACGTTTGTTCTCACTTGATAGTTTGATCGCATTCTTCCAGAAGCTTGGTATGCCAAGGTATGCAGTTCACATTATTTAACCCATAATACGTTCATACTTCCAATGAAGCGTCATTAGGTACAGCTTAGGAATAATTTCTCTCCACATGAAGAGATGCATCGTGTGTGTGTAAGTGGCATGTCGCATTTCCACTTCTGCACTTTTTCTCGGTGTATTTTTATTCAGTATCGTTTTGAAAGCGTGGAATCGTTTTAGAAATACTGGCGATGTTCTTATTTCGTCGATGCATCGTGAACCAAAAGTCCAGCACTATGCATTCATTTGCAGCTGTGTCAAAGGTCGATTCGCCGATGCGCAACGGAAGTGACTTCATTATTTGACCCTCAGCTTATACGTTTATAATTATAAGCTGGTGAAGATTCAGTAAGGTGATTCTCAAAAGGTTTAACAGTGTATTTCTCCTTTGATATTATAAAATTTGCCAGTTGAGACATAGCATACGAAAGACGAAATAAGGTGTTGATTTATTCTTCTTACTGAAGGAGTTTTAAAAATGGCACATTGTCATTATCTCTCTGTTTAATGCTTTCATTTTCTCCGTAAAAACTCCAGAAGCTCTCGATTGCCAATATTCTAATTTATTTGGGGGATATATATTGCGATTCTAACTATTAATTGATCTGAATGAGAATTAAATTGACTAACTTTTGAAGAAAATGGTAATCCTCGAAATGTTCTTGTCCATGTAGAATAGGCGTAGTTACTTTAAAAACGCTGGGCAGTGTCATTTTAAAAAAAATACGCAATAATAATCACAAAATACCGTCCATGGTATTTGGTTTCCAGTTACCTTAATTGTGATCGAGTGAGAGCTGCAATGAAGTATAACCATCACTCATGTTGTCCAGTACGAATCTGCTGTATAATCCTAGGTAAAGCCAATCTGTTCCATTTTTTCATTGGCTCTTTCGAATTTTCCATTTGGCTCTATTTCAGTATTTTACTTGTTTACATCATTTGCGTGTTCAATCCAACAGGATCTGAAAATAGTTGGAGAGCGTTTTAGTTGCATCCAAGGGAGCCAAATTCGAGTGACATTTTGGATAGCAGTGCTTCTCAAAGTTTATTCCGCGGATATTTGAGAGTCCACAAATCGATATTCGAAGTTCCATTGGGATCTACCACAAAGCAATAAATACTGTTCAAACTTGGCGACGTGGAAATCTAATAGCGATTGCAGATACCCTAATAAAAAAGTTTTGTCGGTACGGCCCAGCAAAACATTTGTTGAGATATGAATTACTTAACAGGCAAACGGCTTACCCCGTCTGATTCATCTAAAAGCATACCACGTATGTCTCGTAATTAATGGTCAGTATTTGCAAGGGTATGACTTTTATACCGCCGTCTGTGTAATAGGTCTCTTTTATCCTGGCTCTCGGAACATGTTTAATTTTTACAACATCGATCCGGGATTCAGGGATTAAAAAATTCGTGTCAGCCCAAAAACACTGATCATTATTTTTGCGAATGTTGGAATGATTAAGATACTTCTAACCAAAAGCTGACGAATAAGAACAACGATAAGAACATTGATTGGCTTATTTTCCTGGGAAAGAAGTGAACTGATCGTGTGTCTTCATTCGAATTAACAGTGTTGTTCAACTTTTAAGTTTGCACGTCGACATCACTTGCTCATGCTTTGTGAGAGCAGCGGATTATACGAGTAGACGTAGTAGAATGATAACACTTAGTTAAAATTGGCACGTCGACTGTTGTATATTAACATGTTTCTTGTGTCTTATTTCTGACTAAAGTGATTTAGTTGAATATTAATCATTGCTTTATGAAACAGTCGCTTATCGGGTCACTTCCCCGTTTTTTATTGCGAAACACTTGATCCAGAGGTGTATGATAAAAAAATCCAGTTTCTCAAAAACGGTATGCAGTATAGAGGAAATAATTACGACAGGAAGTGCATCTATGATCTAATATTGTTTATTTTCCCATTTTTGCATAACTTTTCTTTGCATCATGACGCTGTCAAATTAATAATGCGTGAATACAACGCCACGTTTCATATTATATATTTTTAAAGGTTAGTATAAGTGATTACATTTTTCAAAAGCCGGTTTGCTGGAAGTGATACTTATTTTCTCGGCGTGATTTAGCTTTTTGTGATTAATTTTTTAGGAAGTGTTTTAATTCATTCGACATTTTATCAAGAATATTCTTGAGCTTCAAATCGGTTCTGCATGTTGATACGATTCTCCAAGCTAGAAATCTAATCTTACATAATCTTATGTTCCAGATAATTTTTAGAACTTCCGATTCCGATTACATAAAAAAATAATCGTGAGCTGTTTTTATGTCATCCCATCTATTAGGAGGCGAAAATCAATTTAGCATGAATAATTAAGTTCCATTTTTTTACGCAGCAACTGACTGTTTAAGTAACGGTATCACAATATCCGATAGCAAAATGTTCGTTGCATTCAAGAATAGGTAGTGGATTGTCCAAGATGAAAAGGGCATTTCTAGTACCTTACCTTGAAAGGAGAAATTTGAGGACATTTTTAGGACTATTAGCCATTCGGAAATAATACCCCATTTTGTCATTTATACGATGGTCAGAGAATTTTGGAAAACGCTGTTGATTCATTGCACTTGTCCTCAAGGTCATGCAATATATTCGGGCTAATTATGTATTATTAATTCGTGCTATGTTAATTTTTACAATAAATATAATTACTTGGAAAAATGAATGCCCTCACCACCTCAAGGTTTTGCGTTCTTCGGATAGTTATTAGCCTCTCATTAAGTTATCTGAATAATAAAAAATACCTGACGATAATTTAATATATTTTGTATATGCAGAAAACGGAGTGGTAGCTGCATTCATTTTTTTAACATGAGCCATCAGTGTGGACTAAAAGATTTTTATGAGAGCAGCTGAGTTGTGGGTAATTAGAATATTTGCTTGACGAAGTAAGTCATGTAAACTGTTGGCAGCCCGATTCATAGAGGAATCTTAACTCCGTGGGATTCCATTGGACGTGAAATAATGTGAAGCCGTCCACCGATGAATTGATTATAGAACAGTTAGGGCCTTCCCAACTTGTAGCGGTCACCAGATTAAAGAAATATCCCGCCATCTGACTAGTTTACAGTCTCAGCTGTGACCAAAACGGAAAACCAGGTCTTCTAGGTCGAAATCCACTATGGATCCTCACCCTGTCGTGGGATATTAAAGTTTTAGTCGATATGTACTCGTTGTGAAATCTATCTTGGCTATCAAGGGGCAAGGTATCCCACACTACGTAATATAGCATGGCTCTATGTTGACATACGTTTGGAGGAGATGGTAATTCCTTTATTTACCCAACAATGCACAGGCATTTAAATTTGAAGTAAATCGCACCTGTGAAAGGTTGTGGTCCCCATACTTCTCGAATATCCTCCAGCTTCGAAGGCACTCGAACCAACTACCCAACCACCCCTGATGATGGGAGGGCGGCGGCCTAGCAGCCGAAATCCTTCGGAGCCCCCCTGGAAACAAGCCTATTCCCCCTCCAGCGGTCTTCCCTCCACTGCCTGTGAGCACCGTAAACTTCGTCTTTTTTAGCCCCCATCCTAGTCATCCATTCCATTGTGCCGTCCAACTCCCAACCCCTTATCTCCCTTCTCAACTCTCCTACAGACTCAGTGCCATCGCCCTACCTTCACCTCAATTTCCCACCCCACACCACTCCACCGAACACAACCGTTCATTCCGTCCCACTCGAAAAACTCCACTCCCTGTCCCGTTTCTCGCCGTGCTAACGGTAACAGCGTGCTCTCTTGAGGCTGTGGGTGTGTGCCTCAGCCGGTGGATGAGGCGGAGAGTAGAGGCGGCATGTTGTACCGTTACAAGCTTCCCTCACCACCCCCTCTCTTCCCACTCCATTATTTCTCTCTCTCTCCCGCTCGCTATAGCTTCACGAGACGCTCTGCCGGGGTCCCTCACCCTTGTCCCTCCCCTCCACCACGATTTGGTCGCTTCTCCTCCTCCGCCTTCCGCACGTCCCGTTCTTCCCCCCTCTCCGTCCGCCAGACGCCTACGTCACGCGCTTTGCCGGTCTTGTGGTCCTCCCCCCCGCCCTCCTCCCTCTCCCGAGTCATGCGCAACCCTTCATCCTCCCCTCCCGTCCTCCCACTTCCCGATGGCGTGCTGTAATACGCCCTACGTCACGAGGGCATCGGTGCCAATGGGGAAAGGCCTGTTGGAATCGCTTCCGCGTTGAACCTTCCCACTCTTCTTCCTCCCCTCGATCTCACTGCTCTCTCTCGGTGGTAAACGCCGCACTAGTGTCTCCCTCTCTGAACGAATTGGAGAAAGAGAGGAAGAGGGTGTGTGAGAGAGGGAGAGGGGAAGTTTTTGTGAGGCGTCCACTTCCGAGGGCGACCTTGCTGCCATCTCTCGACGAGATGTTATAAATGTTTCGGCGGGATGATATTTTATTGGGGAGGGTGCGTTTTCGTAGCGGAGGTTTTGAACTCGGTTCTCCGTCCGCTCCTATTGTTAAAATATGAAAGGAGGAAGCCTTCGTCGAAGAAGTATTTTTAATATGGCCTCTGTAAAATACCGTGACATATAAATAATATAGGACCAATCGATTTGTTAACAGTACTGATTCGTGAGTTGTTTTCTCTAACATTATTTCACTCTAGTTAATTAATATATAGCATATTTTATCGATTTGTGGTATTAAACGAATTTATTTTATGAACTCCGAGGAGGGATTTATTAACAACCATTAGAGTAATAAAATAAAATAGCCTTAAAATCATGCTATGTAGATTGAATTTGAAATCATATTATTTTCATTGGAGAGCTGCAGGGAAATATAAAGTTCCAATTGTAGTTTGCATTGATTGAATCGATGATCTCGTTAATCCAAATGATGTAATGGAATACCGATATACTTGAGGGTTCCATGTTTGCGCCGATTCCAGTGTTCATATCATTTAGGGATACTTCATTTCAAGGTAAGGTGTTTGATTAACAAAACAACTCAGCATCTCGATTTGTTTAACTCAAGACGCGGGAGTATTAAAAATCGTCTCCTCTAAAGAATATAATCACGCATATATTTGGTAGGCAATGGCGAACCTTTGGTCTAATGATGTCGACATTTAGTTGAAATTTGAATTTTAATAAGTGCTTGGTATAATTTCCCTTAAACTTCTTGTATAAAATCATGAGATGCTTGTTGTCCTGCCCTTGAAAGCGGACTTCAAGCGTCTTCAGTGGGAACGTCAGCTTTCGAACCACTGAGCGTCTCAAGGAGTGCACTCACGCAATGAATCTTTGGCAATTAATTTTTTTTATCTATAATGTTTCACAGCATTTCAGGCTTGCTTATGTAATAAGTTGAGAACCCTTTATCCTAATCAGGATGTCAGAATCGGAGGAATTTTGTATTGGTATAAAATATGAAGTCTTAGACAAAACAAGAGGAATAACTGTAATGGGTAAATATTAGTGATGTATTATTTCCATGAATTCAAGCTTTACTTAGATAAAACTAAATTAAAGCTTGAACTTATTCAATTAAAACAACTCCTTTTCGATCACTCGAGATCTTCATGAATGTTTCTTATGGTCATTGTAATGCAAAGTCGGTTTCATAGGTCGAAGTGCAAATCTTACCCAGGACCCATTTGATACACGGTCTTTCCGCGGGAAGCAGGCACTTTTTAGTGTCCCTCGGCAGTTTGTGAGGTGAACCTGGTGCAGAGAACACCATCCACCTTTCAAACGATAAAAGGCTTGTCAAAAAGTAATGTCTAATATCATTAAATCCATCAATAGAAAATACTTTCACGATTTAAAAACGAGCGTGGTCACCTTTCCATTCGCTGCATCCTGGTTATGCAAGGGTTCTTCGTCCAATTGTAGCGGAGGTTCTTTCTAATTGTTAAACTTTGGTTGATCATCGAGAAATAAATGGCTGATATCATATCAAGTGCTTTTGTGACATTTTGTGGATTGTTTTTTTTGTGACATGTTATTTTTGTTGTCAAGAAAGTAACGAAAGTCTCTCCTTTTCTCTCCTTTAGCCGTTAAGTTCGGGCGCATGTCCAAGAAGCAGCGGGAGAAGGTGGAGGACGAGGTTCGATACCACAGGGCGCAGATGAGGGCGTCGGGGGGAGGGGGAGTGGGCGGCGGGGAGACGGCACCCGACAGTTCGGTGGTGTTCGACCAACAACAGCAGTTGCCTTCCTCCTCGGATCAGCTCACGACCACCTCCACCAACGCCTCTTCGCCCTCCCCCACGGCCACATTCAATGGGACGCCTACAGGGTAAGCTGCCGCTGCTCTTTCTCCCAAGCCACTCCGATTTCACCTTCCTTTTACATGTGTCTTTTCTACGTGGGTGACCTGCCGAAATTTTCTCCGCCCATCGGACATTAGACTTGTTTTTTAAAGGTGTGAAGAGTCATCTCTTGTTTAGAATTGCCACTCTTTCGTGAAACTTGTGAGATGCTGAATAGTGAGTCAAAGGAAGTTGTCGAAAGTAAGGATAATGAAGCTGGCTCGAGGAATCAAAAATAATGAGCGTCAAGAGTGATAAATTAAACCGTCCGTGGCGTATTTTATTGATCATTAGATATCAGTACTTTCCGTCATATTTCGTTGTCGAAAAAGAAGAAGAAAACGAAACCCGATGCATATTAAAGTATTTTTCTTTTTAGTTTAAATGAATATTCTTATTTTGATTAATTATCTCTATTGTGTGACTTGAAGCCTTTTTAGTCCTCATTGAACCTTGGATAACACTTCACAGCGTGGGGACAGAATTTCAGTGCTAGATTCATTGACGCCTGGCAGCACCAGAAGCCTAGTTGGGGAAAGGATAGTTTACGATACTCTGAATATACTGCGATTAGTGTTGGTGCTTTATATTTATTTGCAATCACCTCGTTTATTTTATGAAATTTTTATTTAGTTATTTTGTGAAAGAAAACGAGTAGTCCCGGAGGACTGTAGACGATGACCCAGTGCAATGGGTGGTTGTCAGCTCGTCGTTGGCCATTCTCAGTGTCGTTCCAGTCCACACTTCGTGGAATGTGCGAAGAGCCTTCTTAAATTGCTTCAGGAAGTCTCTTATGCTGCGAGATCGCTTGTGAATTCTATTTACTATAATCGTCGGAAAGCTTTCCTATGTTCGTTTTTCCACTGTATTTTCAATAAATTAGTATGCAAGCCAATCTCAAAGGGTGGGAACTAACGACTCACTTCGAGGATAACGGTTTCCTGAGCTACATTTCAGATTTCGCCGATAAAGTGGAAGGTAAACCATGTCGGTGTTGCACTCTCTAGTTTACAACGAAAGAATGTGTGTGTATGTCTAAAATGTCTGCAAGTTTTCGTGGTACCCGTGCGAGATGGAGTGTTAATATTTTGTGATGAGAAGTTGGGTGTGCTCACCAAGTTATGTTGACAACACTTCTCGTCGCCGTCCTGGCGAGCTGCATTCTGATATTTTTGCTCGCATCGGTGCAGGTTTTAGTGTTATTTTCGTTTGGTTTCTGCACTTTTGCACGTGTGGAAAAAAGTGATCATCCTTAAAGGTGCCAAAGTAGAAGGGTTTCAATTGAATGGGGATTTTATTCCTCTTAGTTGCAATTAATGAACGTGTGTGTGCACCCGCGGCCAAACATGAGCAGTCTTAATCTCGGTGATCTCAATCACTCATTATCCCATCTCAAAATCCCATTTTCATCATGCGAGAAATCTATCATATCGCCTAAATTACTCATTAGTGATTTGAGATCGAGATTTTTTCATAGCAATCAAAATTTCAGTCGAATAAAATCTCGAGTTAAGGAATAGAACGGGGTGCTACCACCAACTAACTGCTGGCTGTCTGTGAAGGTATTTACTTCAACCTTTGAGAAGTATAAACATATCCATTTTTGCAAAGCATTGATATGGGTACATTGAATATTCCCATGTATCGATATTCGCCGGTCTCGTGACCGGCCGAGAGCTAGTGGGTTGTGGAGGTATTGATTCTATCGGTGGGGTGAGGAAAGGAGGTCCCACTATTGGAATGGGAGAGAGGGAAATGCGATGAGGGGAAAGGGGTCTTGGCGGTGGGTGAAGTTGTGGATACAAGGTATGTAATCGGGCGGCGGGGGAGAGGATACGTGACGCCGCTGGAACTACGATAAGCCCTAACTTTTAATTCGTCCTAAAACTCCCCTTAAGCCTTTCATATGGACAAGGAACAACAAGGAACTGAGGTCTCCTTAATTCCATTGTTGTTCCATTAACATTGTTTTAGTTTTCGCTAGTGAGGAGGTGTGCATTTTAACACCTTTTGAAGATATGTATTATTTGAATTATTTATATCTACCTTATGCCATATTGTGGATTATAGTAAATGTCGGAAGCTTAAAGATCTGATGCTTATTATCATCAGAAAAAACTGTTGATAGCAGTTTTTAACTGTGCATTAGCTTTCAGGGAAATGTCAAGCATCCATCGACTGGCTGGACTAAGTAAGAACGAGTCCATCTGCGTAATGCAATCGCATTTGAGACTTGTGTTGAAATTTTTGTATAATTATTATCGAAGTAATATGCGATCGCAGAATCTTCATCTCTCTTTAGCCGTATGGAGCGAGCCAAATGTTTAGAATCCGGAGGTCAGACCATCCCAGCCTTCATTTACTTTTACTGTAACTTCCAAGTTTCAATGAGCAGACATCAACATGCCGAGAATTGGAGAGCGATTCAAACGTTCGTTATGTTGAATTTCAATGGCTGGTCATTCACTCCAGCCTATCAGGGCGACGTAAAACTAACGCAGCCCATATTACTACTAGCAATTGAATGTGCGTCAAAATAACGAACACACTTACCTTTTCCCAAATCTCGGCGCGACGGTGACTGCCTACAGACTTTTGGAAATGATAGTACTTGATCAATTTTCATCCCTCGAATTAATTTTTTTCGCATAACATTAAGCAATCTGAACCGTAAAAAAAGTGTTTGTGTATGCATATGAAAAATACAATTTCGTCAAAACCTATTCGGATATTGCTGCCAATCGACTTAGTTCTATTTCAAATAAATTAGATCATTTTTAAATTGTTGGAGTTCAATCCGGGTCGTCCACTGGTTTAGTCAGACATTTTACGATTCCAGAAGCTCCTTCTGTGGTATTATGATGCTCGTTGTCCTAATTTGAAAAATGCTGAACCCAGAAGCAGTCTCTGGTATTGAAGGGTGGGCTTGGGTGCTGTGGATAAAAGCCGAGAAAATGTTTTCTCCAACATTCAATGAAATTGTTAAAGATTAGAAAGTGGGAACTCGTACACTATTTAACTAGCTGGGGATTTCATCATCTGCATTGGCCCCTATAAGAAGGGAAGCTGTTAAAAAAATAACGCTAACATTTTTAAATTCCCGTCATGGCCAGACTTCTGGTGGTAGTGATTTTTGATGTTTTTCATGAGTTAATTTAAATGCATTAGCAAGTATTTTTCTTGAAAACTCCGCTGAAGGGACGTGAGGCTAAGGTGACTTTATCGAAAACTGTGCACCAAATTAAGGTTCGTATGAGCAGAAATGGTTGTAGGGTAAAAATGAGTTGTGGTGGAAGATTAAGAGGATTAGAGGGAGTTTGACACCTCATTCTTTTTACTATTTCTCTTCCGCCCTGAAGGTACACCGTGTTCGCCACCGACATCGGCTCTTACACTCCAAACGGCTACGGCTTCCCGACGGCGACTGTCGGTTCCGGGGACACTTCGGTGACGCCCCCGCCCTTGCACGCACCATCCCACCAGCTGGTGTCGACGCCCACCCCTCCCCCGCACCACCATCACCACCACGCACACCACCACCAGCACCACCACCACTCGCACCAGCAGCAGCAGCAACAGCAGCACCTCACGTCGTCGTCCACGTACGACATCAGCGCAGACTTCGTCGTGGACAGCACCACAACTTTCGAGTCTTCCTCGACGTCCCGGCCGTCGCCTATGGGCATAGACGGAATGGGAGGCGGCGTAGGAGGTGGGCACGGAGGGGGCCAAGCCCAACAGATGCACCACCAACATATGCAGCAGCAGCAGGTGCAGCACCAGTTCTCTCAACACCAGCACCACGTCGGCGCGGAGGCTACAGGGATGGTGCCGACGATGCTCGCGACGGGTGAGTAGCACCCAGCGGCTGGGGTCATGTCCTCCTCCCATGTGCCGTTTTTGGTTACGTGTTATCATGTTCGTTGTGGACAAAAGAAGGGCATTTTGTCTTAGGATTTAGTATTAAGTGTGTCATCAGACCCGTTACAATGTCCACGGGACAAATGGAGAGCGTGCGTTGAAGGCAAAACTCTAGCAGTCGGACTTTGCACCCAACCCTTGGTCATAAGCGACTGCGGTAGCTTTAACTTGACGTTAAGTATTCAAGTCTTCATGAAAGCCGATGAAAATTGAGATTTTAAATATATTATTCTTCAATTAAATTTCTATTCTTACGCGTTTTGCCTTCAGCCACGGCCTTTACCATGGTATTGATAATGTTTAACTAACAATGGAAAATAATAAAACAAATTAACCTAAAAATTAGTGCAAGGTGTTAATGAATTATACTAGTATGAATACTGCATATATATTTCTTTAGCGTTACCTCTGGAAATGACAGAGAGAATTTCTTTTATAATGGAGAAATTTTCATTTCATTGAGTGTGTCTCTTTGGTTCGAAATATTAATAGTTTTTTATTCATTTACACCTTCCAAGATGAGTTTTATTGTTGATTGTGTTGGTTAGTGGTTATTTTTGTCCTGTGGTGTAATGCTTTGGTCTCTCTTCTTTTATAATGCCTGCTAGCGAAATGAAGGAATTTCTATTATTTAAAAATTTTTTGATAATTCGAGAGCTTAGCTTTTGGAAAATGGCATTGAGAAAAAAACATTGGAATTATTAATTAGAGAATTGAAGCTTTTTATAAATATGCTGCACTTGTTAGTCTTAACAATTAACATTAATGACAATCTTTTCTTGTAACTCCTTTTTCTCTTCAAATGAGTGGGAATAAAATAAGTGTTTCTTTTTAAACATGAATTAAGAAAGAAACCTTATTTTGAAGAACATATATCTGCTTTTCAGTCTATGTTTCCCCCTCTCTTTCACCCACAAATGTGAATTTAAAATTTCCAGCAGTTTTAGCCCAAACGCAGAATGTTCACAATCAAATTCAGAATGTATGTGCCTGTAGGATTCCGATAATTTAAATTTCACTTTTGCACCATTGTCCCTATTTACTCTTAAATATGCACTCTCTTTGGAGTCAAGTGAGTATTTGTTCTTAATAGGAAAAAATATTTTAAATATTTCTCATAAGTATTTAGGACTTTTTACCAAACTTATAATCAACATTTTGACTATGAATCAGCTATTTATTATCAGGTTTTTAGATCCACCAGAACTTTGTATGTTGCTTTATCTCATGTTGGTGTTTGTTTTGAAGGAAACCCTTGAACAAAATTTTATATAGCGTTCAAAAAGTTCAGGCAAAGCATAGTCACTCTTGATTTGATTTGTGGGGTTTCCAGTTGCTCTTAGATTTGATAGCATGTATAGCAGATAAAATTCCACATTCACAACATGATTCCATTTATGTATTTTCTTCCTTAAATACCACCCCAGAATATATTTAAGGAATATGATGCGATAGGTCGTGTGATTGTCTAAGTTTTCATGTAATGCATGCAAAAAAGAACACTACATCACATTGGCACAATCATTTCAATAGTGCAATGAAAATAGTTAAAAATTAAATTACCTTGGAATTTGTATGTATATGAAATGTATGGCCAAAACAAAACAATTTACATGGATATGCAGGATTGATAATTGAGGCTAAATCTTTTGTATTACCATAGCGCACAGTTCTACCTGTGGAGAAGAATTTTATTTCTTGGAATCGGAAAGTACGTTAATGAAAATTCTTAGTGGTGGCTATTTCATTAATCCAGTGAATCACGGTGCCCCCCTGCGCATACATGTTTTCCTTCATCTCACATCTGCATGCTCTCTAATGATGTTGCACCTGGGGAAGGGCAAAGAATCCCAAGTACTGGGCATGAGTTAACAATAATATTAGCACATGACGGCCATGTTACTTGTGATTTTTTTTATGGGTCTGGTGATGGTTTGTGTCCGTTTTGGGGGCTTTATCCCCCTCTTCATTGCCTCACTCTCCTTCCCGCCATCTCTCGTCCCTCACCCAATCACTCACTCCCTTGCCGACCCACTGGTCCAATCTCGCACCGGCCACTGTGTCTGGGGCAGGTGGCAAGTCGGTGTCCCGTGGAGGCCTCCGACTGGGGGCTGGAGGCGGGGGACTGTCCCTGGTGACTGTGAAGCAGGAGGACGAGGAAGCTGAGGTGGAGGAGGAAGAGGAAGAGGAGGAGGAGGAGGTGGGGGGTGGTGGAGGTGGAGGGAGCGGGGCGGGTGGTGGGGGCACGGGAGGTGGGGACGGGAGTGGGGGTGGTGGTGGTGGGGGTCAGGTTGGAGAGCCGAACAACGTGATGGGTGGGAGCTGTGTGGAGGTTGGCGTGCCACCGACGAATGGGGGAGGGCAAGGGGGCGGGGCTTTTGTGGACAGCACCACCTTTCCAGCTGCCCGCCACCACCACCACCATCACCACCACCATCAACAGCACCAACAACTTCAGCCGGATCAGTCCGTGTCGGTAACTGCACCTGCTGAGGAGGAGTCACTGCAGCCGAGTAAGGGAGGGCATGCATCACTCGCAGGGCACGGGGGCGGAAGATCATTTTTGTTTGTGCTTAAAAGATGGAATGGGGGGTTGGGATGTAGAAATTATATGTGCTTAGGTTGCCTCCCAGTTCACCCCTCCCTTATGAGATAATGGAACTGTCTCGAATGTGATGGAAACCTTAATTTTCTCCACTGTTTCCTGAAATGGATTGTAGAGGTCTTCTTTTAGGACTTGTGCTGCTGCTTGCATTTGTGAGATTTTTTGTTTAAACTCCATTTCTAAGTAGTAGTGTTGATTTTGTTTTGAATTTTTATGCTCCTGTACAGTAGGTAATAATTTGTGTTAAATATTCTCAATGCTTTAGCTTCATGCTTTAGCCATATGTCATCGTTTGAGATTTAGTGTATGGAAATTTAAGTGCTGCTACTGACAGTGATGTGATAATTCAAGGCAGATGACTTGCAATTATTGATTGATGTAATCTGATCTAGGTGATTAGCCAGGGTTGCTCTAGTAGTGTGCGGAATATACCTCGGATATCTTTTAACAGTATAAGGGAGGTCCAATCAGAACATATAATTTATTCTCTCAATAATTCATTGATAACTCAATAATTGAATTTGATGTTTTTTTCTGAGAGTCACAAATGGTTTCCAGCAGAAATCATAAAATGCTCTTGTTATAATTTTATTTAAAAAAAGCTGTAAAAAAAATTTCCCGCTTCTCAAGATACATTGTGTGTAAATGGGGATTCTTTTACTAAAAATCAATTTTCGGTGATTTTCAACAAGAAATTTTAAGTAATCTAGTTGAGAAGGGACTTCAGTAAGAATAAGCCTTAACTCCTGCTTTCAGACTTTAGCAATGAATAATTTTGTTTACCAAATCATGAAATCATGTATTCTGATTCTATAAAATCAATGAATAGAATATGAAAAGTGGTGTGGATAAATTTCAGGCTAGGTAGTGATTATAAATTGAGGCCTTGGGAGACAGTTGGATAACATTTTTGTTTAATTAAAATTAATAATACACATATGAATAATTGGAGGTCACCTGCAACTGAATTATTAAAATTATTTTGTGGGAAGAACAAAGAGGTATATGGAAAAAATACCACTTGTTAGAAAATATGGAGGGAAGGGTAATAGAAACAGTAAATTTGTGTGAAGAACTTAGCAATGTCCTTTTTTCTATCATAATTATTGACTATATTTGTTTTATTATTTTCATTTACAGCTATTCCCAGAAGTGTATTGTTAAGCATAACCCAAAATAAATGGATTTTGGTTAAGTGTTTTAGTGTTACCTAAGTGTACACTCAGCGCCAAGAGTAATTATGCATGTAGATGTGAAAGTTTGAATGTTTAATGCTTTGGAATGAATATTTAATTTGTATTTTAAGGAGATGTTAATATATATAATATGTATAATATTGCATGAGCTAGTTAATTTTGCATGGTTTGAATATGAAACAATACATGTTTACTCTGAAGCACTGAAAAATTGCGAATAACAATAGTTTCATATTGTTACTTTTGTGTAAATTATTTGTTGTTTGTTGATTTAACCTTTTGAATAGGTATCTTATTAATAAATATCAATAGGTGTCATATTAATATTTTTAATACATTAAAAAAATTTTTTTCAAGAAATATGTTAAAATGATGACTTTAATTGTCTAGATTATCATAGTAAGAATATTAAATTTTCAGATCACATTGCTGGTTTCTTCAATGATTAACCTAATGAACAGTGAAATGAAAACAAAAATTTTATCTCTTTGCTTAATCTTCTTTTCATGTGGTTCATCAAAAACTTGCCTCAATTATATAATTTCACATATATGAATTCATATAACCATCTGTAAATTTCTAGCAGTCAGTGTATATCTACTTACATAACGTTGCTAGTATAATGTAAAGTACTTGGGTTTACATTTTTGATAGTCTTGATTTGCCTTAAAATCCACATATTAATTGCATTTTGATGTTGTTGTGTTTGAATGCAAGTAATAAAATTGTATTAGTGCTGTGTCTTGTGCTTTTCAAATTTTTGCTGGATTTTAATTTTTAATATTTTTCCTTTTATGCTCGAAAGTAGACCCAGCTCAAATCTCAGAGCTGCTTTCAAAGACAATAGCTGATGCCCATGCACGCACCTGCCTTTACACGACGGAGCATATCCAAGAAATGTTCCGAAAGCCACCAGATCTCTCTAAAGTTCTCTTCTACAAGAATATGGTATGTGGATGGTTTTTGAACAATATGTAACACTTCCTTGAATGACTTTTCCCAAACTAAGGTAAATTTAGTTAAATTTTTGTTGAGAAAAATTGATTGAAGTCTTTGGCTGATTCCTCTTACAATTTTTTCTTGATTAAAACCTGTTGTTAGGAAGAATATGAGATATTATTTTATGAAAGCAGGTTTTCTCATCATATATTTTGTTAGTAACTGCCACAAGTAAGTATGAAAACAGATATGCACCAATGTGTTTGAATCAATGAATGATGCACTACTGTATGTTAGAGATCTTGATTGGGGAGATGATAAGTTTATATTGAAATATTCTGATGAAAATTGGATCAGAAAAATTCTATTATGGTTTTCAAAATGCAAACTAATTAAAATCCCAAAATGATCATAGGAAAATTTCCTTGAACTGAAAAGTACTTGAACATACAGATTATATGCTATCAAACACCAATTCTCCTTAAATAATGTTTATGGATATGAAATTGGAAAAAGATAATACATTTTTGCATACACACTGTTAATGTTAAGAAAATTTTGAAATCACTTAAACAATAAAATATTATGACTTAATCATTGAAATAACGTACAATATTAATAAATTGAATCAAATCATTTTTATGTTACTTCAGTAAGTTCAAAATTTATTTATATTTTTTATGTCATGTTATGGTCAAAGAATAAATATAAATTATTTAATACACTCCTCTGGAGAACAGATCTAGTTGAAAATCAAGACAAATTCAAACTTTGGAGTTTTTCTTCTCTATGTAATCTTTGATTGTTGTTCGTTAAAAAACATTGACAGTCACAAAGTACATGCCTAGACATGGTATTAAATGGCAGTATAAGGTGAATCTATTATCAAATATGGACGATAGAATGTTTTTTTTAATGTTGTAGTAATCTTCCAGCATTCACCACCTTTTGGTGGCACATTATCCTTCTCATGCTTTATCAGGAAGGAGGCTGTTGAACAGCCCTGTGTCGGCTCTTTTATTTGAAGAATTCGAATGATATTTTGTTTTATTTTTAGAAATATGCTTTTCAAAATTAGTTTGGGGGTTGGGCATCCTGTCCATGTATGTTTCTTTGTATTATTTATTTCATCCTTCATCTTTCAACATTTTTTCTTTTTCCTTTGTGCATACACTTTCCTGTTTTTGTACAAGTAATCTTAGTGTTATGTAGTTAAATTCTTTGACTCGAGTCAGATGGCCATCAGAATATTTATTCTGTTTTCTCAGTTTTCTTTCTCTCATCCATGAATTTGCGATCACCTTAATTAGAGCCATAATTATGTTGCTGGTACATCTGGTATTAAGGTCGTTAACCAGCTGTTGAATTTTATTGCCAAAATCAATTGAAAAATGCTGACGATTAGATGCTCAAAATATAATCTGAATCCATTTACAAGCCATAGTCATGCATGCGTAAAATGGTTTTAATTCTGTGGAAAGCAAACAATCCTCAAAAAGAATGACTTCCTGAAAATTATGAATGGGCAGTCTGAGACTGTGGAAAATATATGCTCTTGATTATAAAATTTTAATGCAGCTTTGTGCTTTCCTTGTTTATGGGGTATTGAATCATTCATAATAGTGACAATCACTGTGGGTGCAAAATGTAGGCTTCATTATCGCTCATGTATTACATAACTTTATATAAGTTTTTAGTTTAATTTAAGATAACTACATAATCATAAGGTAGTAAACTGCACCACAGGCGTTATTATGTTATTACATGACATAGCCTATGCTATAAAGACATAGCCATATGCTATAAAAAAACCATAAACACAGTAATCTACCCGAAGTTCAGTTTGGTCGGTGATTTTAGAGTTTACCCAGTACTTAAGCCCAATGGCATGTGAAATTCACACATCAGGGTAGGGGGGGCAGTTCCTTTCCCTGTGCTGGTTATGGTATCCCAGGATGATCTGGCGCTTGAAAAATCACATAGCTTGGGTGGAGCTGCAAGTGCCCAGAGAGGCTTGCCCAGGAATCAAACCTGGGTCCTCCAGTCAGTACCGTGACCCACCCAATACACTATACACAGTCAGATATACACTACTCAAATTTGATTATAGTTCCAGTTGAATGTCCATATACTATAGAAATTCTATAGTCCATTACCTATAGAAATTTATCATAGAGACATATTTCTTACTCTCATTTAAATCATTCCCATTTTTACAGGCTCATGAAGAGCTCTGGCTTGAGTGCGCCCAAAAATTGACTTCTGTCATACAACAAATAATTGAATTTGCCAAGATGGTGCCTGGTTTTATGAGGTTGTCGCAGGTAAGAGCTTATTTTTTTGATTTTACTCTTCACATTTCATAATTTTTTTCCTGTTATGATCACACCTTACTGTTGTTATTTAAATGACGAATCCTTTTTTATGTAATGATACATATGTATGCTACATTCATTTATGAAACTTAACGATGAAAGCCGTGAAGAGGGTATTTGCTGTCAGCTGTTACGATGCATAATTAGTCTGATGTTTTTTTATTGACCATTATTATAATGAAACTTAAGTATCTCACCTGTCATGCATAAATATCTAATTTTAATTTCTTGTATCTAAATCACAGGATGACCAAATTGTACTGCTCAAGGCTGGAAGTTTTGAACTGGCTGTGCTTAGGATGAGCAGACACTTAGATCCCACAACAGGAAATGTGCTTCTATATGCTGGTGATGGCAGTGGTGGAGGAACAGTTGACTCCGATGGTGGTGGAGCTATTGCACTCCCACAGGTAATTTGGGGGTGATAATCTCAGATTTTCATCGCATAATATTATGTCTTAGGTGGGTGGATACATCAGTAATTGAAACATCAATCATTAATCAATTATTAACTGTATGTCCATATAAGTATAGCTGCATGATTAATATTTTTCCGTAGCATGCTCTTTGATGTTCTGATGCAAGATTGTCATTCCTTTGAGTTAGAAAACATGTCAAAGTGTTCTATTGTTATATCTTAAAATATGATGCACTCCTAGATAGTGTAAACAGTGCCATCTTTATATTGCCCACAGCACTGTATGTCGAATCCTTCTTACAAATTAAAATTTGAAAGCAAAGATATCAGATAATTTATTAAATGAAGGATTTCATCTGTTAGACCATGCAACACTAATTCAGATCCAGTTGCTATTTTTATGACATCAGTCATCGTTATCTGCAAACTTAGTGACAGGTAATGATGTATCACCTAAAACAATGAATTTAGGCAGGAATTCAATTTGTGAACAGGTAGAAGCCTATTTTGGCATTATAATCATCTGTGAAAAAGTTATTTATATTTGAACACATACTAGCAATAACATATATTGATGCTGAGGTAGACTACAAGGAAAATGAAGAAGTGAGTATATTTAGGGAGACATTAATTTTAATTAATTAAATTATTTAAACATTAATTTATTCATGATAAATAAAAAAGTGAGTAAATATAATGAAAAGATGAGATGACAAGAAAATAAGAAGACAATAGGAGGAATGTTTTCTAAAAAGAAATTTTCTCACATAGTTTCTCTGTATTGTATGTGAATGCCAATTTCGATAATTTACCTATTTTGCACTTGGGATGAAAATTAGTACTTGTTGAGTGTTTATGAATGAAGGTATGATGTATCTATTCAAGATCTAATTAGGTTTTTATTAATTAATACAAGTCTTGCATAACCATATATTAATTATGTCTTCCATAAATTGTTTTGAAAGCACTTTTCATTGCTAGCATATTTATTGTTTTATGCTCTGTGAAAAAAGATATAACAGTTTCCTCTAAATTTATGTCAATCACTCTGATTTTGTGAGTTAAAAATTTTTTTCCATATGTGCTATCCTTCAGAACATATATATATATATATATATTTTGCTCTCTTGAGTACTTCCGCATCATCTATATATATATATATATATACTCTTGGAAATGACGCTCTCCGGCGACACACAAACACACAAACACTAAGACAACAAACACCACACACATAGAAACATAAAAGAAGGACACTTACATTGGATATTTACGTTTCGACGGCACGGCCGTCGTCATCAGAATTCATCATCTGATGACGACGGCCATGCCGTCGAAACGTAAATATCCAATGTAAGTGTCCTTCTTTTATGTTTCTATGTGTGTGGTGTTTGTTGTCTTAGTGTTTGTGTGTTTATATATATATATATATATATATATATATATATATATATAATTATTAGGTAATCTACCGGTAAAGGTATGTTTTTGGATGGACGCAACTATCAAATAAATATTGTGTAACTCCAAACAAAACCCAATCCAGCTACCTAATCTACATCAGGTCCCTCTTTATCTCCGTGTACCTCTTTCCTCCCTTCATCCCGTCCAACATCCCTATCCTGTTCCTGCCCTTTCCTTGCTTGCCCAACATCCTCCCCTCTATTACCCTCTTCAACATTCCACTGCTGCTCAATACACCTCTCATCCATTTTTCCTGCCTCCATAGGATTTCTCTCAACAAACCCCTCTCCTCACCCATCATCTCCTGTACTTCCTCATTTGTTTTCCTTTCGGTCCATTTCACCTTCTCCATTTCTCCATTCTTCTCCACATCCGCATTTCAAAAGCATATATATATATATATATATATATATATATATATATATATATATATATATATATATATATATATATATATATATATATATATATATATATATATATATATATATATATAAACACACAAACACTAACACAAAAAACACTACACACATAGAAACATAAAAGAAGGACACTTACATTGGATATTTACGTTTCGACGGCACGGCCGTCGTCATCAGAATGTGCCGTGCCGTGCCGTCGAAACGTAAATATCCAATGTAAGTGTCCTTCTTTTATGTTTCTATGTGTGTAGTGTTTTTTGTGTTAGTGTTTGTGTGTTTGTGCGTCGCCGGAGAGCGTCTTTTCCAAGTTTATACATATATATATATATATATAACTAACTGTACCTCAGTCATATCTTATCTTCCGAAGAAGACGGAGCTCGAGTCCGTCAAAATTATCAAGATATTATTGTGAGTGTTCTTTTTATGTGTTCTCGTGCTGTGTGTTACTGTCTAAGTTTTTTATATATATAACTACATACATATATTATTATTATTAGGTAATCTACCGGTTAATGTAGGTTTTTGGATGGACACAACTATAAAATAACATTTTGTAACTCCAAACAAAACCCAATCCAGCAACCTAATCTACATATTATATAAAAAAAATACATATATATATATATATATATTCACTTTCTTGGAAAAGCCACGAACGTACACAATAAAATTCACTAAATAGTCATAGCAAACACAGAAACTAAAACATATTAAAGAGGGACTCACTAGTTCTCGAATTTTTGGTGGTGCAACCACCTTTCTCAAGAGGAATCTTTCTATAACTATATATATATATATATATATATATATATATATATATATATATATATATATATATATATATATATATATATATATATATATATAACTATATATATATACTAACTATATATAACTATATATATATATATATATATATATATATATATATATATATATATATATATATATATATATATATATAACTATATATATATACTAACTATATATAACTATATATATATATATATATATATCTATATAATATATAAGTTTCTGTGTTTGCTATGACTATTTAGTGAATTTATATATATATATATATATATATATATATATAACACAGTAATCAACCCGAAGGTCGGTTTAGTAGGTGATGGTAGAGCTCACCCGTGTACCAACCCCGACGGCGTGTGAATATTCACACATCAGGGTAGGGGGGCCAGTTCCTTTCCCTGTGCCAGTTATGGTTTCCCAGGAAGATCTAATACCCGAAAAATCAACTAGCTTGGGTGGAGCTGCAGGTGCCCAAAGTGCCTTGCCCGTGAATCGAACCCGGGACCCTCCGGTCAGTAGTCCAACGCTCTACCCACTAGACCACCGCGACCCGCATATATATATATATATAAATTCACTAAATAGTCATAGCAAACACAGAAACTAAAACATATAAAAGAGGGACTCACTAGTTCTCGAATTTTCGGTGGTGCAACCACCTTTCTCAAGAGGAATTAGGAACAGAACTCAGTTCTGAACAGAGCAGAGTTCTGTTCCTAATTCCTCTTGAGAAAGGTGGTTGCACCACCGAAAATTCGAGAACTGGTGAGTCCCTCTTTTATATGTTTTACTTTCTGTGTTTGCTATGACTATTTAGTGAATTTATTGTGCACGTTCGTGGCTTTTCCAAGAAAGTGACTAAGTGTGTGTGTGTGTGTGTATGTATGTATGTAGTTATATACATAGTCAAGAAAATTTAATGCAACTATTACCTAGTTGGTGTTTCTTAACAGTTTGTTGCACTCTTCCACAGCATTCAGTATATTGCTTTTTAAATTGGTAATTCACAATATTTCAATGCTCTGTATTTTTATTTCTTTCAGGATGCCTTTTTCACCACAGATACAGCTGAAACACGACTAGTTGCTGGTGTTTTTGATTTGGCCAGGTCTGTAGCTGAAATGAAATTAACAGATGCTGAGCTGGCACTTTATTCTGCTTGTGTACTACTTTCTCCAGGTAAGTATTGACAGAGATTTGAAATTTTTTAAGCAATTAAAGACTGATTTCTGGAATAAAATTCACTCAATTTGATAATATAATATCACTCTGAAATTGACATATGTCTGAATTGTATATTTTATTTAGTTTTACTTTGCGTCATGAATGCCAATGGGCAATAAATTAATTACTTATCATTCTTCTTTGCAAAAAAAAAGATCGACCTGGACTTAAAGGAGTTGGTGAGATCAGTCGATTAGGTCAAGCTGTAGCAAGAGCCCTGCGCACTGAGCTGGAGAGAAATCACAGATTACCTATAAAGGGTGATGTGTCAGTTTGTGATGCATTGCTCGCAAAGGTTCCTGCTCTAAGGTGAGTTTTGATTGTTGTAATATTTCAATTCTAAATTCTGTCATGGTGGTTTTTAATGACTAGACTTATTTAATGGGAACTGTGACGTTATTTTTATTCTATATTTAATTTCATATCTTATTGTTAATTGTACCTTAAAGTCTTTTTTAGAATTTAATTGAATTAATATTTTGCACCAAAAAGATACTGTTCTTTGATGGTAACATTACATTTCTTACTTTGTTACATTGAAAAATGTATTCACTGTTTTATATGCTTTCTTTGCAGAGAACTGAGTATCCTTCACATGGATGCTCTGGCCAAATTCAAGCGCTCCACACCACACCTTGAGTTCCCTGCCCTGCACAAGGAACTCTTCTCTGTTGACAGCTGAACATAGGAGAGCATCAACTCTGAGAGTGGCGTCATCTTATTTCCACAATCTGCCACCAACACCAAGATGCATCTCCACTGAAGAACCCCTCAGCAAAAAATGTCCTCTCCTTTCCCAAAGTCCTGCCCTCTTCTTTTGCTCCAACCAGCTCATTATAAGGTTAGCATCAGAATCAAAATTATCTTGATCTCGAATTTTTGTCCAACTCCAGTTTCTACTATAGAAGAACTTCCCAAATTATGTCTGTCATCGAAAGTGATGGGTGGATATGATCAAAATGTAAACTGGGTAACATGACAGCAACAAGTGTGACCAACCAAACTAAATGGAGCAGGTGGAAAAGCATAGGAGGAAACATTTAATGAAGATAGCTTGGATTGTAAATGTGCTAGTTTTTGATGAGTTTTTGAAGGAAGACCAGACCATAACATTTGGTGTGACCTTCATAGTAAGAGAAAAACTCGTCTGGTGAGGATAATCCACGGCAACTGCCAGTGGTGTACAATAATAACTTATTATATGGCAGCTGCTTATTGTGATGGTGAACCATATGGTGTTGTGATGGTTAGAAAAAAGATGCTCTGTATGTTTCTTGTGATCATACACCCTCTATCTCCCCTCCCTCCTGCTCTATCTCACGCTTGTGCATAGCACACTGTGTTTGTGGGGCCATAAATATCTTTTATCTCCACTTGAAGTGGCCACTTTGGTGTTCAGTAATCATGATAGAGGTGAAAATTTGGCCATTAGACTGTTCTAGGGGAAATAGTACTAACTGGCTGGTGAAAAACTTTACTGCCATACACCTTACATAGATTTCCATTATAAAGTAAAACATCTTCTTCCAGGCTTATATTCATAATAATGATTCATTTCAATTGGCTTTTTATTAACATATCCTTTCTTCTTTTACACCTGGTAGTAAAAAAAATCAGTACCTACTCATAGCCTTATCAGGAACTCCACTCATAACACTACTAATAGCATTACAGAAGACTTACATCAAGCCTAACTCTCCAAAAAGGAATAGTCATAAGATACCTAAAGCTGATTTAAGTTTCAAGCTCCTTATTAATTTAGAGCATTTATTCATTCTTGTATAAGTCCTGATAACAGGTATTTTTTGCTTGCCAATAAATAGCCTTCCTTTGTAATCTGTCTCAGACACATTTGACTCACACTCAGCTGTAATTGAGAAAATTAATTCATACTTATACTCTCTGATACTGGAAAGAAAATTGTATTTCAACAGGAGATGGTGGGGTAAAGGGAAGGGAGAAAAATCATTACGGTAAGGGGTACGTACATACATGCCTTAATTTGAAGAGAAAAGTTAATAAAAATAAAACCTTGTGTAATTAAATTTGTAGTGAAGCACCATGTATGGTTGATTGTATGCTTGATGCGTTGAAAATGACTGTATGATTGTGGATCAGCATGCAATGAAAGCTTGCATGTATGAATGTTTTTTTCTGAATGATTTGGCATATGTGTCTGACTGTGCAAATTTAACAACAATGGGGCAAACAGTAATGATGAATTTAAAACATTAATCATTGTTTAAAAGCATTTTATTATCTAGAATGGTGATACAGAATTTTATAAACTTGTTGTTTGCAAAAGCTGCAAAGAGTATATATAATATTAAATCTATAAATATATATATATATAAATATATATGAAATGTTGACACATATTGTACAGCCTGTTTCAAAATACTCGTTAATAGTGAATTGGTTTTAAAGTGAGAAATGGCAGGTATGAAAAATTTACAATGTAGATCACTACAATTGGAGATTCTTTATTTGTGTACAATAGCGCTAAAAAGTGTGGCTGGTGAAAATGAAGCATGTTATTATTTATATTTTAGTATGAACCACCATGAACTTTTGCTAAACCTTCCCTCTTTGAAGAGCTGTGCCACATGTGAAAATAAAAGTAAGATTGCATACATAACTTTGATGGAGGTCAATTTTTACTGAATCAAAATTTTTTTCACTTGCTGCACAAAAATATGGAATCGGTAGTGTGTATGTGCTTCCTCAGAGACCAGTATTTGTGGATACATGTTTCCCTTTTTTATATGCTTTGCACCATCAATTATTTTATTACTTCTGATTCCATCATCATTATCTTTCTGTCGATTTGGTGCTTCATTTATTGGTGCTTCACCTATGCTGGTACTGAAAATGAATAATTTATTAAGTTGGTAACGATTCCAATAAATATATACTCCAAAGCTCTTTCTACATTATAATAGCTGATTCTATTTCTCATGACCTTCAGAAAAATTAGTGATCGCCTTTCATTTTTTCTCATTGGTAGTTCAGCACCATTCAATCTAAAAATGAAAAACATAAAATTTGTGTTTTTTGAATTGTTTTTGGATAGTCATAAAGAATAGTTTCCGTTTCACTTGTACTAGCCAGTGCATTTCATTCAAGGAAGGTTGCTTTATGTCAAAAATGGGGAATTATAGGAGGGAAGGTTTGTTTGTTCATCAAACATTGTTTTGATCTGTGGAATCTTGTTTGATTTCTACAACTGAACTCTACAATCCATGTTGGGTTTTAGAAGTGCTTCCTAACTCTATGCCACACTTGTTAATCTCCTAAATAGCCATTGCTTCTATATAAAAAAATGCATCTTGTACATTGCTGTCACCAACCTTAAAGTTATAATGCCTAACTAACCTTTATTTTCGTGGAAGATTTTTGTTTAGCATGTTTTAAGTGGTATGATAAGCCATTTATTACTTTTTTGTTTTTAAGATTGTTTTGTATGATATTTCTCTTTGTGGAATCCTATCCGTTCTGTATAGAATGTCCATTTAATGAAAGTACCTGTAAAGTTTCCTCCCTCACATACCCTATGATCAGAACAAGCGCTATGATCCAATTTTATAGAACATGCATTAATCTCAGTGTCTTCTTTTTGACATATTTAAATATGAGCAAGAATTAGTAAACAAAAGGTCATTTGTCTGACAAACAAAAGATAATCTTTTATTGTAGTTCCAATATTATGAAATGAAAGAATGTGGACATTTTGTGAATGCATCATAATATTGCATACTTCTTATAAAAGGAGATGACTGAACACAGGTTGCCTTTGTTGACATTAGAAAGGGCAGTTTTTATGCAAAAATGAACTTTGACTGAATGTAAAATTACATACAAGGAACTGTAAAAAAAAGTGTATCTAATATCAATTGTTCATCATTCTAACAGTCATCAAACTGTGGAAATGTCAGAGGAGACTAAAAGAAACAATATGCATATGGAACTTGTGAAATTGTGCATAGCTAGCTGGAAAATTCTCTTAGTGTGGCTGGCTCTGGGATGTGTTTTCTGAGGTTGTGTGGTTTTGACTTACAGACCCTTCTACACCTTGAGGTCAAAAAACCATATGGGTAGAGAGATGGCAATATATTTTTTTTTAATGTTAACCATGCATACGCACATCACACAGTTTTGTATGCAATGGGAATGGTTCGAAATGCCACTCTCCTTGTAACATGTCATAAATACCCACCCTCGATACCCATGCCCGAAAAGTCAGCAAAACATTTGTGAATGTCTTTACCATAGTGCTTAGTTTCATCATTGTTATATCATACTGACTCATTTTTATTTTTATCATCATTATTATTATTATTATTTTGTACTTTTTACAATTGCCATAATGATGTTCAATTATTGTGACACATGACAGAGGGAAAGAGTACTAAAACAGTATGAAAATAATGGAATAGTCGCGTCCCAATGCTAAGTATATATTTTTTCCTTGATTGATTCCCATGTGTCATGCAAGTGGACAATTCTCATGCCAGGTAACTTATAGGTTGTGGGTCAGTTGGCTATTTATTACCCTTCCTCATTTATGTTGTAGTCACTGTATTGAAAACAGGCATTCTGGGACATTTCAATTAAAGTGGTATTTTGGCTAGAAATACAGAAAAGTGTTGAATTATTTGCTTGGATCAAACCAAGCTCTCATAACTTTAACCCTATATAAACTGTCTTGGCAGTGTTCATTTTCAGGTTCTGCATTGAATGAAGTCACTTTCTTCATTGCCTACAGCATCCTAAAAAAATTATCAAAACACAAAATAAAAAATTAAGGATGATCAATTTTTAAGCTATTATGCTTTAGGGTGTTACACAATCTAGACCAGAGGGACCATTTTACAAAAGTTCCTTAATTATGCTACCTCAATTAGGGCATCAATGCCGTCGAAATCTTTCATATCCTTCTCAGCCCACAAGTTAAATTCCCAATTTAGATTATTATCAGTGGAACAACAGTATTCAATTTCATCAACAATATAGGAAAAAATAATTATAAGATCCCATTCAGATTTATAGGTTTTGTGGATACATTGAATTCAGAGTTTTTGCAGACATAATGTCTGGGATGTGACTACGATGGGTACCAAACATGTACTATCATCAGGTTGCCAAAAAAGACGGCATCCAGCACTGCATTTTTTTAAAATAATGAGATTGTATACCAACTCATAAAACAATGAATGCATAACATGAAGAATAACACTAAACACATCATATTCCTTTTTTTCTAGGAAAAAAGAGCAAAAATATCTGCAACTCTCTGTCTGTCTAAGGATCTCCGCAAATCAATTACATAAGACTATTTTCAGCTTTTTTTGCCTTCTCCAATGCAAGGATATGTAAGATATGAATCACTAAATTGGGAGAGAATGGTTAGTTATAACAAGTGCATTTTAAAGGTTTTCATCACAAACAATTTAAAATCAATCACTCATCCAAAGATTTTTGAGCCAATCCAGTAGTAGCTCAATCAATCACTCTTAGTGCACAAGCTGATTTAGTTGCCCTGCTAGCCCCAGGACAGTCCTAATGAGGATCTAAATCACCTTCTGTGACCACTCCAGATTTTTTGTCACACAGAATGCATAGAACTCTTAACTCACACTTCAACACTGCATACATACCTCACACTCTGGGATGATCACAAGCTAGAGGGCCATCTTATGTGAGGAATTATCCATTTCTTAGTAGCCTAGTTATGCCTGCAAGTTAAACCTTTTCCATTGAATATCATGACAGACTGTTCTTTTTGACATTAATAGTCATATGGCTGATCTGCAAATGCTTTTCTCCCTGGGAGTATCAGAATCTTCAAAATAAGTAAGTGGCATTGTTTTCTTTATTTATTTATTGTTTATTGTCTAATAAAAAATCCTATTCATGTCTATTTTGCTTTGTAATTATATGGGATATTGCTATTTTTATTTTACTGGTATTTTTATTCAATCTTCCTTTTACTCTTGGAGATCTTCACAGTTGAATTCACATGATTTTAGATTTACTAATTGGTAAATGAAATCTTTCCTTATTTTAATGAGTTATTATGTATTATTATGTCTGTTCCCAATGTAATGATAATGGCTTCAAACTAGATTGTGTCAGGTAATCTATGATACAAGGCCAAAGACAAGAAAAAGAGTTTCAAGAAAATTGCAATTTTGTGTGACTTGAACTCATCTTTCTCTAGCTTTGAGCTTTACTCATCTGCCATTCTTGCAAGGGACCTGAATCAGACACTGGTAGTACACTGTGTGGTAATCAGTAGTGTTAATCATTCTGAAGTAGAATGGTCATTTTCCCATTGCCTGGCAGCTGTCCAACAAATTTATATTATGGTTGAAATAATGCAATATGTTGAAATAGTAATATATAAAATGAGATGCCTCTTGAACTCCACTCCCCATGAGGAAAGGTAATGAATTTGCCTTTTCCCCAAATCCATGCTTAATTAAAGGACAGACCTTAAGAAGATAAAACTAGGAAAATATGATGAAGACCCTACAAAAAGTTGAGCAGGACTATCTTTTTTAAGAATATAGAAAAATCAACCAAACCAAAATTACTCTAAAAAAGGCCAAATCACTGAAAAAAATGACTGTTTTCAGAACACGAAAAATACACAGGTCCATCACAAATTGTGTCCTCCAAAATTTTGATGGATGCTTCATCTCTTCCTGCATTCACTTCTTACAAAATGCTCTTGCTGCCATAATATTTTTGTATTCCTCATAATATCCCCATTGTTGAAACTATCTGTAGGGATTTACTCTGTTGTTGCCTTAGATCCATTTTTCTGAGCCTTATGGGCTGTGGATCTCATTTTTCCATCAATATTCTACCACCTCAGTATTCAGCTGAGGCTGAAGGCAGGCTGGAATTCTAAATGAAATTAAGGTCTGTGCGATAACTGTAAAAAACATGAATTGCACACCATTCCCTGCAGCTCTGCCTCCCCCTCCCATGGATATGCGAGGGAAGTGTTTGTATGTTGTATTAGTCTATTATATATCAAAAGATTTAAAGGTATAAAATCAATTTGAAATTTTCTTTATTTAAACAACAGGAGCTACAATGATACATAATGTAGAGTCATAATTGTATCAACATTTTATGCCTTTTATCATAGTTAAAATAAATTTTATTTATGGCAGTTTCAAACATAGGAAATTATTGGAAAAATATGTTTCTTGAGGTATACTTTATGAGATAGTAAGAGCATGCATGCATCTCAGTAAAAATAATGTGAGCACTGGTGTATTGGCATGATGAAAGCATCAAGGGTTGTTATTCTACATTTGTGGTCTCTTCCACATAATGGCATGTCTTCACCTACTCAAAGCTGCCATAAAGTGCAGTTACTGTTTATCCTTTGGGGACATATTTTTAATGAATAATCCCTTCCCAATCGAAGACAACAATCACATCACCTTCACCTTCGTTCACAAAATCCGAGTTTCTTTGGGTCCCGGAGAAGAGGGCCCCTTCCTCCAACTTTGTGTCTGACTCAGTAGATTCATAAGTTTCAGTTCCACTTTTATAAGGTTAAAACAAAATTAAATGCACATACATTACACCATCATTCTCACTTGGCACAAGAATTTGTACAGTAAGATTGTGCAAGGTCTGATAGGAATCACTATTGTGTGGAGCCAAGGCAAGATAGGGCCACAGGAAAAATGGTATTTTACTTCTTACTTATAGAAGTTGAGTACATAAGATTCATAATCTCACTTTGCTTGTTGTTATTTTTAAGTAAATAACATTTAAGTATTCATGCAAGACAGTAAGATCCTTCACCTTACTGGACAGTAAATATAGTATGTCCATCCATATAATGAAATAGCAAGCCTTAGAAATATTTTAGTGTTTTCGCTGACCCATTGGTATTGATTAAATCAACAGAGGAAATGTTACATCTGAAAATTAGAAAATAAATATAAAAATATAGGTCTGCATGAATCCAAGTAAAGCATTTCTACAAATCATTGCAAAAGGTCACTGTTTCACGAGGTAGGCTCACGAAGTAATAAAACCAACAAAAATGAAAAAGCATCAACAAAGACTTATTGTACGATAAATATTTAATTAATACAAAGCTTAACATAAAAATATGAATCATTTAGCAGAAAAGTACGCATACATATAAATGAAGTATACACAATATTTTTGGCAATCATATGCCATGGCAACAATAAAAAATAAATTCATTTATCTGTGAAATGTATAATAAATATGTCACACATGTTTTAATCTTCGGAAACTACTCGATTTGAGCCCCTTTCAATTTTTTTAAACGTCAGGATGCCTAAAGAACCATCGTTAAATCCAGCTAAAAGTAGTCTTTTTTCAGCATTGAGAATTAAAGTGAATGAGATTCATATCAGGTCTCAGAAGATATTATTCAACAAAAATATAATACATTCTTATTCATTACATTTTCAACAAAAAATGAAAATGTTACTAAAATTACCAACTAATATTTAATTATTTCCCAAAATTATTTGAAAAGTGACATTAATTTTAAACATAAAGTAAATTATCGTGTAATTTAAAAAAATAATATCAATTTCTGTGATAACGTCAAAGAAAAACGCTAAATGAAACGCGAAGGCCTAAGCACCGAAAATCCGGCGTTTCAGAAATTTGATATCCGGCGAACATAACATGCTAGGAGGTATCCTCGTAAAATGCTCCACTTGACTTCAGTCTAATGCTGCGGAAATTACCTCACACCACTCCACCAGTCACAGGCGGCCTTATTGGCTCTTCGGACGAGTAGGTGGGTCCTCGACCCTCCGAGAAACCTGGCCAATCATAATTTTTTCCGCTCCACTGAATGGGGAGTGGGAGGTGTCCACGGATTTGCTAAAGCCTTTTTACATTTTCCCTAAACTCCGCCTCCCGGATTTTACTGCCAATGGGGTACAACCAGGCGTGAGGAGGAGGGGAGAATTATCCTACGGAGGCAGGGGTATGAGTTAAGAGGGGCCTTCTACGAGGATACCTCCTGGCATGTTATGTTCGCCGGATAGCGAGTTTCTGAAACACCGGATTTGCTTAGATTGCGGTTGTTGCCGCCGCCTTTGAACGTCGTCATTCTCCTGTTTCAGTTTATATTTGCTCATAGAGGTGCAATAAATCGTAAACACCCCTTGATATTTTATATTCTTTTTATTATTATCCCAGGTATATGTAATAATCCTTAAAATAAAAAGCTTACCTAATATTGCATTTATTACACCACGACGCCTGACGTCGAATAGAAAATAATTATTATTTTAGCGGTTAAAATATTATGCAAATATAAATAATTGTTTTTGTAGTTAAAGTTTCACTAAGGCAATGGTATTATAGATGAATTAAATTATGGAAAGCTTAGTAAGAAAGATATTCGGGGATAAACACGAAGGATTTTGCGAAATGAGTAAGCGCGCAAAGCGAATACAATCATAAACGCCGAAAATCCGGCGGTTCAGAAATTTGGTATCCGGCGAACATAACATGTTAGGAGGTATCCTCGTAAAAGGCACCACTTGACTTCAGTCTAATGCTGCGGAAATTACCTCACACCACTCCACCGGTCACAGGCGGCCTTATTGGCTCTTCGGACGAGTAGGTGGGTCCTCGACCCTGCGAGAAACCTGGCCAATCATAATTTTTTCCGCTCCACTGAATGGGGAGTGGGAAGTGTCCACGGATTTGCTAAAGCCCTTTTACATTTTCCGTTAACTCCGCCTCCCGGATTTTACTGCCAATGGGGTACAACCAGGCGTGAGGAGGAGGGGAGAATTATCCCACGGTGGCAGGGGTATGAAATAAGTGGGGCTTTCTCCGAAGATACCTCCTGACATGTTATGTTCGCCGGGTAGCGAGTTTCTGAAACGCTGTGTTTTCAGACTTTGCGGTTACCTCCGCTACCGTCTGCCGCCGTCATTTTCGTATTTCAGCTTACATTTGCCGTCAGAGGTGCAATAATTCGTTTACACCGCTTGATAGATTATATTCTTTTTTATATTTATCCCTGGTATATGTAATATTTCATGAAATAAAGGTGATATAAAAATGTATTCATTAAAAAACTATGAATGCGTCTGGTATATCGTCGTCTTCCCTGGAATATCTCTCTTGAGCATATACCAGACAGGTTGCATTTCCAATATTTTCATATAATTAGCGGATAACATTCATTTGGCTTGCGTTTTTGAATAATCGATATTTCAGATCATTTTGAATTTTTTTTTAAGATTGATAGTCGTTGCCAAATCTATAATAAATCTTGGTAAGGCACATGACGACCAATAAATGTACTCTTTAACTTACAAAATTGAGTTCCAACAATAGACAGTGAAGAGGCTAATATTTGCAGTTTTACCTACTGCATATATCATATGTCGAGCATGATAAATTTTCATTCGCTCATTTAAATGTTTTCGGACAGCTACTAAAGCTCGTGGGACTTCTAAAACGTGATATTTACCTCCCGATGAAAAAATACAACATGGATGTGAGTCATATTAATTTATTTTTAAAAATGTAGTTTATTTAAGTTGTACCACACGCTTTCATCTTGTCATTTGTTCATGCTATGTTTTGAAATCGCATTCAGTGGTTATAGGAGACAAAGTTGCACATTATATTTAAAATCCTGCTGCGGTGAATCTTATTACGTTACAATTAAATGATTGCTAACATCGACGCACCTTTTAAAAGTCTGCCGACGGTTTATTTTCTGGCGTGAATGTCTTTTAGTACTAATGCGACTGTTGACATTTTTTGTGGATGTACACAACGGTACTGATGTACAAATCTTTACGTCTAACCAAGAATAACCGGATATCTATATACTGGTAGTGCATGCTTAAAAGAAAATGCTTTAAATAATTTACAACATGTGCGAGACTCGACTTTGTTCGGTGGTTTTTACGAGCTCAGTTTTATCTCATTTAAAATTCTGTAAATTTAGCAATTTATTTTGCTGCTGATAAAGTCAATGTAGAAGTACTCTTATCAGTGCAAAGGGAAGTAATTCTTCATCACTCGAGCTTAGTGTCAGCTCCGATTTTCGTATGAATTAATCAACAGTAGCCTTGGAATAAAAATTAGCGCATGGTCCACGTAAGTATACATCGTGAATTAGATAATAAGAAAGCCATTGTTTTTGTGGCAAAGTAGGTTTGATTTTGAAGTATAATTCTCTCCTACACTTAAGCGGAACTAATTTATTTTCTAAATACTTACAATAATGAGTTTCTTTGCATTTTCAAAATTAACTCTTTTGCATACTTATCCTCTTCGTCGCATAATAGATTCATCCAATGAAATCCGTAAATCTAGAATCATTGCATATTACTGATGAATTTCTAGCGTATTTACTTGTACATCTTCGTAGGTGTTAATCCAATCTTGCCAAATTTTGTAGATGCATAAACCAAGGACATAACTTGCATTTTCACCATCATTGTCCAATCACATGTAGGGGTAGTTTCCTGTAAAATTCTATTTTTTCCAAATATTGAGTATTGCCCACCAATTGTAAGTTAAAAAAATACAGGCAGTTTCCAAGCAAAAAAGGTTGGAATGATACTTGCATGAATCCAAAATTAGAGTATCACCATATCTACATTGGTGAAAGATTCATGAAAACGAAATTGGGGATTTTAAAATTGGAGGTTGTGTCTCCCTGAGAATATGTCCTCCATCATCTCTGGTATGTTGCCTGTGGGGAGGAGTTTTATCAAACTTTGTTGGGTGGAATAAATAACCCAAATTCGTTCCCAAGTTATTACTTAATCTAACTTTTACTGCCATGTAGAAAATAAGAAAGAGATCATTAAAATTTAAAAGAAGCTTTACTCACATAAAGGCATGCTAACCCAGTGTACTTATGTCAGGATGAAACTATTATCCAGCTCCCTTTTTCCATTTGTACAATGGTGCGATTTGTTAAGATAAACAAATATCTATTTGGCAGTCATGTCCATCCAAAACCTTCCTTAACTGGTAAATGACCTAATAATAATAGTTATTAATGACCAACCTGAATTGCAATGATTTTATTTGTTTTTGCACTATTATGTTCACACACAATACTTATATAACAACTTCTATTAGGTGTCCTCACAGTGAGGGGCAAATAAAACATCAAATAAAAATAATGGAATTTAAAGAGTATCCACAAAATATAATATCAAGAACACTAAGTCCAAATTCTCATTTTTCATCATCTGTTCTGGAAGGAGGTTTTTTTTTCTACTGAATGTTTTGGGTTAGGTTGAGCAGACAGAACTGGAGGAGGGAAGTGAAACTTTCCTTTACACAATGGGATGGTTGTAAATAATAAGGAGATGATGGCAGCATATCCCATGATGTAAGTCCATCCTTATAATTTGAATAGGAATAAGCTGACCTGTGTAATAGTCCACCTGCATCCCAGCTCAGAAAGGTTGGACCAAGGTCCTATACAGGGAAATCCTGTTGGCTCTTCAGAATACAGGAGGGATAGGAAAATACAAAACCCTGGAAAAATCTCGTGAATGACCACAGGAGTCATTTATAGCATCTCACACCTGGAAAGAACCTCTAAGTAAAGTTCTCCTACCACCAGTTTCTTGGTGTGATCTGATGATCTGAACCATATCCTCACTAGTTCTTAGTATGCAGCACCTCATCTCCTCATTATAAATTACATTCCCCAGCCATTATATGGTTTATTCCAGAACTTGCAAGAAATCAGGACTTCCATGCAAAGAAAGGCATATTCCTCTGGTTGATTCTATGAATTTCTCAGTTAGCCCTTGAGTTAATACCCTATTTGATGGATCCTTAATTTACTAAGGTATATACAAGAGAAACATTTTTACAGTCCCCATTAAAGTGCAACAACCAACAAAGTCAAATTATAGTTCCTTTTAGAACCTCAGTTTCAGAAAAGCCAAATACATGTCAGCATCATTAATGTAATTACAAAAGTAATTTCTGTTTCCGTTCTACTCAATGTAGTATGGTACACTCATTTTAAATTGAATTGTGTAACTCATCTCTTGCTGGCTGTTGTCACATTTATTTGTATAATATTTGCAAAACAAATAATTCCACTCCATAAAAGAGTTAACGAAGTTTTGTTATGATTAGTGGTTATAAAATATGATCAAGTTCGTTCAATATCTTGCTTGCACCACTTTCAACATCAAAGAAGCAAGCAGCTATATTCATGTCACATAATTGTGATGAGCTTAATAATAACAGTCCCAACAACATCTCTCAATTGAATAATATATATTATAGACAAGGAGGTCAATCTTGGTACAACTGACCACCTGGAGTTAAAAAAACATTCAGTATTGAATGTTAACCAATGTAATTATAATCTTCATATGAAGATGCAGGTGATTTTTTAAAACATAATTCTGGAAAAAGGTGCTTATTTAAAGCCATAAAATACATGGCAAGGCCTATTGTTGCAGGTAAGAATTAGGTCATTTAATGCAGTTAATCATTTATTTCAGTATTTAAATCCAGAATCACCTGCCCGTATAACAGATACTGCATAGCACTGCTCACAGCAGTGTAAACACACGAGAGAGGGAGTCTAATGAGGAGACTAATTACCATAAAGGCCTGTGAAAGGATTGGCAAATTGGGCAATGAGAGAAATGTAAGCAAATGCTTGTAAAAATTTTACCTCACGATTGAGTAAGTAATAACAAATTCATTCAGGAAACTGAACTTCATGCAGACATGGAAATGTTCTCAAAGAAGATAATAACTATTAAGACAAATATTCACATTATCCTAGAACATATACTTTCTGAATGATATTCAAGTCAGAGCTACTCAAGATTACTATAAATGATGTTTTATAACTGTATTGTTCCTCAAATTTGTCTTTTATAATGATTTCATTTGTATGTCATTCAATCTGTCAAATCAAAAAACACAGATCCCATTACAATATATCATTAACAGTTAATATAACTGTTAAAATATAAGTGTATAAAATAAAATAATAACAGTTAATTCAAGTTTTGTTCTTGTCAGTTTCTGATGACAACCATAAACTCTTGAAGTTCATAGGTTGGATATAGTTAATTTTTTCCACATTACTAGTTGTCGATTTTACAGTAAATAAGCAGTACAGATTTTACGATACCTGTTCATTTAAAAATTACATTGAACGCTTGACTATGGAGCTCTAAGATTTAGGCACTCCAACAAGCACACTATAAAGTGTTAGGTTACGTGCATGCATGCAAGTATTCCCCTATTTCTCAACTAATTTATATCAGTACAAATTTTGCAATAAATTCACTAAATATCAACTTTCCATCACAATAACATGTTAACTTTTTACAATCTTAGCATTAACTTAGGAAGGCAAATACAATGCCTGAAAAGCTCCAATGAATCACATATTTATCTGAAATCAAATATTAACAAGAACCATGAAAATATATAAATGATAAAACTAGCTCAGATATAGTTATGGAAATATATTTTAAAACCATACAGAAATTTTATCAACAATTTTAACACTGGGATAAATCAGTGTTATTAACAATGATCCATAAGTATGAGAAAATAATTAAAATCTTTCAGCTAAAGGATATTGAAAGGAGGAGATAAAAGAATTTCTTCTTAGAGAGAGATATCATTAGTTTGACTTCTAATTAAGACCAATATGTTTTTGTAACCTCACTTTGAATGATACCAAATAATGTTGAATATGAGGCAAATATTAAACCAATACCATTGCCGAGCCAAACTAAAGAACCATATAAACATTAAATTAAAGACACAAATATATACAGCTGGATGAACTAGTACGTATAAATTAAGAACATACATATGAAAATAAATGCTTAGGATTTTCCCAAAATGAAATTTCAGATATGTAATCACTGATTTACTCTTCAAACACACCTTCCTTTTAAACACCTTCTAATAGAGATACTTAAGAACTGTGCCTTATTAAAGATCCTTTTCATTTGTTTCATTATTTCACTAACAATTCACATGTTTTTCCATCATTAGCCTCTACGTCTATCCCTCCTTTGAAATTATCTTCACAGATGCCTACCCCTTATACTCGTTTTTGTGTGTTTCCCTCTTCCCATGGACTCTACAACCTTGGTGGTGGTAGGGCTTGTGTGTTCTGATGACCCCTAGAGCTGTGCTTGCAGGAGCAATGATTATTACTCCCGGTAGGGTCGCCCATGCCAGATAGGTTGAAGGTTAGGAAGCAAAAAATTGGTAGTCCATGCAGTGGCTGCTCCTCAGTAATGTAGCTACAAAGGCACCTGATCCGAGTGAGGTAGTCATTTAGTGATGGTGTCACGTTAAAACTATTGAAGGAGGGAAGGGGATATGATCTCAATTGTTATTCTCAACACTTTAATGATGGACGATATACTGAAAATCAGTCCCGACTACTACATATTACATCAATTAATTTTAGAAATGATATTTCATTAAATGAGTGTTGCACTTTACGAGAAAGGTCATGGAACAAACTATGCTCGCGTAATCAGCAGGCTGTAGAGAAAATGATGGATGATGTTAAAGAGCTGAGTATTATCGAAGGAAAGTGGGAATGTATCAAGAAAGTGATATCGAAAGCAGCAAAAACACTATAGGAACCCCTAACGGGAAAAGGATAAGCAAACCATGGGTAACGGATGAGACGACTGCAAAGATGGATAGAGAAAAAGATGGAAGAATGTAAACAATGAGTTAGGCAAAATGAAGTACAAAGAGTTAAAGAATAAATTGGGTATAATTATAATATAAATAATAGCTTAGGTCCAGACATACTCGAAGATGATATAGAAAAGGCATTATAGGAGATGAAAGCTAATAAGGCTAGGGGTAGACAAGATTCCTGTGGAAGTGTTGAAATGTTTATGAAAATGTGGGAAGAAGATTTTATATGGACTGATTCGTAGTATCTACAAGGAAGGAATCTGGTCGGAAGATTTTGTGAGATAAGTGTTAGTTCCGATCCGAAAAAGGTAAAGACTACATCATGTGAGGATTAGAGAGCAATAAGTTTAATATCCTACGCAGCTAAAGTCATTCTCAGGATCATCAACAAAAGAATAATGAGTAAGGCAAATGATTACTTAGGGGATGATCAGTTTGGGTCTAGGAAGGGAAGAGGTACGCATGATGCCATTGCAGTAATGATATCACTAATTGAGAGGAATATCGAATTCAATCAGGACGTATTTGCCTGTTTTGTAGACTTCGAAAAAGTGTTTAATAGAATGAATTAATTAATATAATAATAATTAAATCAAAACATAACAATAATTGAATAAAAAATCGGTAAGGAAGACTTTTTATATTCCAAGGAAACTGATTAGACTGGTTCAATTGACATTGCATGAATCACAATGTAAAGCCTTTATTAGGGGTAGAGCAAGTAGAGCATTTAAGATGACCGCGGGGGTAAGACAAGGAGATGTTCTCTTAGCCACTTTATTCAACCTGGCCCTACATAATGCAATGAAAGAATTGAAACTAAGAGGGACCATAGTGCATAAATCCCAGCAAGGAATCGCATATGCAGATGATATAGCACTAATTTCACGAAATGTGAATGACCTAAAAGAAATGTTTAACATTCTAGAAAACACTTGAAAAGAAGTGCGGTTGAAGGGTTAGTGAAGAGAAGACCAAATACCTGAAAATGTCAGCTCATCAGAACAAGCGGGACCTACAAAACATAATAATTGTGAATTATGAGTTTGTTGGTGTCAAGGAGTTTACCTATCTAGGAGTCAGACTTGACGATGAAAATAAGATATCAACGGAGATCAACCAAAGGGTATGGGAAGGTAACAGGGCATAATTTGCAAATGTAACAATCCTCAATTAAATTTTACGATCAAGGAACACGAAAATGAAGATCTCTAAAGAGCTTATTAGACCTGTGGTAACTAATGGAGCTGAAACATGGACATTAACAAGTCAGGATGAGGAAACAGAAAATTTGAAAGAAAATGTTAATGCGAATCTATTGCTCAATTAGATCAGGAAAGACATGGAGAATTAGAATGAACATGGAGATAAATGAAATGCTTGAAGGGAAGGACACAGATTTGCCAAGTCACTGCAGATGGCATGGTTCGGGCATGTAGAAAGGATGGAAAATGGCAGAATGCCTCAACTGATACTTAATATCAAGATGGAAGGAGTCAGAAGAAGAGGTAGACCAAGGAAGAGATTGCTACAGGATGTGGAGGATGACTTGAAGGCAATGGATATTACATTATATTACAAGATGGAAGGAAAAAGCAGGAACATGAGCTGAATGAATGAACTGAATGAACTGAAAACGGAGGCATATCAGAGAGGAAGCCAGGGCCCACACCGGTCTGTAGAGCTGCAGATTATGATGAGGTATGTTTGCATACCTCTATACCATCGGAAAACATCTTTCATGTATTGCAAATCAAAATTCTTTAATTTTAAATTGTTTTAATTCTCAATAATGAGTGCCTAACTTAAAGAAATTTACACCAGTTTGTAAATAATAGTGGAACCAATATTTTTTTGCCTTTCTGTGTGTAAAAGGTTATTCCTGATAAATAAATAAATTATCCAAATAATGAATGAATGGTTTCAGGGGTTTTTGTGACAGGAATTTATTCTCCGCGAGACTTCCTGGAGATTTCCTGAATAGATTAAATTCTATCTCCCTCCCTCCAGATGCCGAGATCATTATGGCCACTATAGATGCCACGTCCCTGTACACATCCATTCCCCACTCAGAAGGTCTCTCCGCCCTCCAACACTACCTCTCCCAACGCCCTGAGCCACACATCCCCAGCACAGATTTTCTCCTCAGCCTTTCCGAGTTCATTCTTACCCGCAATTCCTTCTCCTTTAATGATAATTTCTACCTACAAATCAAGGGTTGTGCCATGGGTAGCAGGTTCAGCCCATCCTATGCAAACCTCTTTCTTGGTCTCATGGAGAATAAATTCCTGTCATAACAACCCCTGAAACCGCTATTGTGGCTCAGATATATTGACGATATTTTCCTTCTCTGGCCACATGGTCCTGATTCCCTGAAAACTTTCATTTCCAACCTTAATGCTTCGTCCTCTATCTCCTTCACGTCTACAGTTTCCTCCTCCCAAATCACCTTCCTAGATGTAAACATATCATTTATAGACCATAAATTTCACACATCCATACATATAAAACCCACAAATAAACAACAGTACTTACATTTTAGCAGCTGTCACCCATACCACACCAAACGTTCCATTCCTTATTCCCTTTCTATAAGGGGACACAGAATTTGCAATGACCCTGACTCCCTAGACAATTTCCTCATAAATTTACACCATTCCCTCCTCAAACAAGGTTATCCTGAATCCCTCCTGAATAAGAGGATACTTACACTCCCAGACCTTCCACCACCGCGAAAAACCACCCTCTTTCAATTTGCACCACGTTTCTTCCTGGCCTAGAATCTCTGCGTTCTATCCTAAAGGACCTCTATCCTATCCTCAAAAACCACAATTCCACCACCAACCTTTTCCCCAAATGCCCCTCTGTCACTTTCAAACGCCCCGCCAATCTATCAGATCTTCTAAAATCTACCAATCCACTTCTTAAATCCTCGTCCCGTTCCAAAATCACTCCCAGACCCTGCAATAAACCTAGATGCAAAACATGTCCTATTTTCCTAACCAGAATCCCATCCCTCTCCCACCCGCTCTTTAACTCTCTCCCACCAATTCCCTACTCCTCGTGTACCTCCAGCAATGTTGTCTACCTACTCAAGTGCCAACTTTGCCCTGCCTTTTACATTGGACAGTGTACCACACCCCTCAATATTAGAATCAATAATCATCGAGCCTCATGCAACAATTCCTCCCTTATTGCTATGCTCCCAATCCCCAAACATGCCTCCGAACACAACACTGCCTTTGACCAATGTTTTAAAGTATCCGTCTTAGCATCCCTCCCACACTCAGACCCTCCACTGAAACTCAAAACATTAGAGCTAGCTTTCATCTGGCTCTTGGATTCCTGGAATCGCCCAGGTATTAATATTAGACATTAATTGCCCCCTTTATGCATATAATTTCATCCCCCTCCGCCCCCAACAACTTCCATATCATCCCCACCTTTTTTAAAATTCCCGCGCCATACACTACCCCTCCAAATTCCTCATCTCGAATGCCTTCCCCCCCTTTTTTCCCCCCTTTTCCTTTCTTTACCCCTCTTTTCCCCCATTTCCCCTTCTCCTTCCTACCACTGCTTTCAGGCCCTCCTCTGCCTCAGTTCTGTTCCTAATTCCTCTTGAGAAAGGTGGCTGGACCACCGAAAATTCGAGAACCAGTGAGTCCCTCTTTTGTGTGTTTTGGTTTCTGTGTTTGTTATGACTATCAGTGAATTTATATATATATAGTGTATATTTTTATAAATATATGTGTTTGTATGTGTGTATATATTCATGCATATATAACCGCACAATGGGACACAAAATAAAACAGTCGTGCTTGAAGAAGGCCTTGGAGTAGGCCGAAAGCTTAAACAATTTACAATGTGAGTCCCTTTTATGTGTTATCTGTTTTATTTTGTTCTATTGTGCCATTATATGGCTCTCGTCAGTGCTTCTATATCATCAATGTGGAAGTTCATGTTCATTAAATTAAGAACACAATGTATACATCCACTGTTCTTTATTATCGTACAACTATTTTCAACACTTAGGCATCATTATCAGGTACAAAAATAAAACCAGCTACATCGGCAAAAAAAACATCAGCTACAAAGATCAAATCCAGATGATTAGCCTAAAAAATGTCTAGTGCTTTGCCTAATGTTTTCGGTTTGATTCAACACGTTTTTGTGTTGTCCTTTGTATGTTGTTTACGTTCTGAAATCTTGGCCATTGGATATCGGAGATGAAAAGTGCACCAAATTTAGTAAATTCTACTGTGTGCACTGCATTGGTTATGATGGCTTTATGTTTATAGCCATTGATTCGATTCGTGAAGAAGTAAACAGTTTTATGACCCTTTGATTTTTTAATCAATGTTTTGGGGACATGGTTGAGTTTGAAGCAGCAGTAATTTATTTTTACGTCATAATCAAAGGAATGCAAGCATAGATGAAGCTGTTCAAAGGTTTCCCAGCGTTTCATTTTCTTATTATTGATAGAGCAACTAGAGCATTTAAGATGACCTCTGAGGTAAGACAAGTAGATACTCTCTCAGCCACGTTATTCAACCTGGCCCTACATAATAAAATGAAAGAATTGAAACAAAGAGGGACCATAGTGCATACATCCCAGGAAGGATTTGCATATGCAGCTTATATCACTATTTGCACGAAATGTGAATGACCTAAAAGAAATGTTTAACATTCTAAAAACACTGGTAAAGAAGTGGGGCTGAAGGGTTAGTGAAGAGAAGGCCAAATACCTGAAAATGTCAGCTCATCAGAAAAAGCGGGACCTACAAAACATAATAATTGCGAATTATGAGTTTGAGGGTGTGAAGGAGTTTACCTATCTAGGAGTCAGACTTGACGATGAAAATAAGATATCCACGGAGATCAAAGAAAGGGTAATGGAAGGTAACAGGGCATAATTTGCAAATGTAACAATTCTAAAATCAATGTTACTCTAGAGGTACACTAAATTGAAGATCTATAAAACGCTTATTAGACCCGTGGTAACTTATGGAGCTGAAACATGGACATTAATAAGTCCGGATGAGAAAACACTTAGAAAGTTCGAAAGAAAAATGTTAAGGAGAATCTATGGTCCAATTAGAGAAGGAGAGAGATGGAGAATTAGAATGAACATGGAGATAAACCAATTACCAGAAGGGAAGGACACAGTTTGACGAATCGTATCAACTCTACTACCCGATTGCTAACCAGTTTGAACGCATTTTAATAGCAGTCACCATAGTGCCTAATAGCCTGAAGCAGTTGTGGTGTTGCTTCAGGACATAGGATTAAGCTCCCGTTGAGATAAAAACGATCAAAGCTAAGATAATTAGCTTAAAAAATGTCCAGCGTTTTGCCTCATGTTATCGGTTTTATTCAACACGCTTTTGCTTGTCATTTGTATGTTGTTTACGTTCTGAAATCTTGTTCATTGGATATCGGAGATGGAAAGTGCACCGAATTTAGTAAATTCTTCTGCGTGCACTGCATTGGCGATGATGGCTTTATGTTTATAGCCATTGATTCGATTCGTGAAGAAGTAAACAGTTTTATGACCCTTTGATTTTTCAATCAATGTTTTCGGGACATGGTTGAGTTTGAAGCAGCAGTAATTTATTTTTACGTTATAATCAAAGGATTGCAAGCATAGACGAAGCTGTTCAAAGGTTTGCCAGCGTTTCATTTTCTTGTGTCTCTACCATCGCTTGAAACGGATTTTCTGCTGTGGTTGACATTTAATATTTGTAGGTTCACAGTGGCAGGTATGTACAAATGTTAAGGAAGATTACTGTTAACAAAAATACCCTTTTATTTTTGCGATGGAAGTGCTAGGGAATTTACTTACCTTACTATATGCCTCGTAATTTTACCATCTGTTTTGTGATTTTTATGAGTTCATTTTTATTTCACTTCAAAATCCGATAATATTGAAAATTATATTTCTCCATATAAAATTCATGCAGCTATTATCGACGTTATTGGTTCACAAGATGAAAATTAATTTCTGTGTCGTGTAGACTTTTTTAAACGAAACAATACATTGCGAATTGGTTAGTAAAAGAGGTAAATTTAAATGTATTTATTGCACAGTGGTTTTGATTCTCTTTAGACAACATTTTGCAAAATGATAATGATGCTTTATTTACGATAGACCGGTTCAGTAGGGTTTCGTCATAGTTTTACATCACGTGAAAAAAGGTTATTTACATAACATTTTGGTCCCTTATCACTAAAATTAGGCGATCTTTCCTCGATGTTTATGTCAAGGGAGGTTATCGTTATTATGCATATTTATGATTTTCGTATATATGCATGTTATCTTTATGAAATAAGAATAGATTGTATATCTATATTAGCGTGACCAGGCCAACCATTATCATAAATTGCAGCTCATGGAAATGAAGTCTGCAGTAGTGTCTTAATGGTAGTTTAAAGATAGCTTGTATGAACTTTAAAAATGTTTTGGTTATGGCTTGAGCCACACCAGAATATAATGCTATATGAAAATTGAGAATAAAACTTTGAATGATGAAGGCATTTTAGTATATTTGAGCTAGTACTGAAATACAAATATCTTAGTGGAAAGAAAAGTTTTATTAAGTTTAGATAAAATTGTATACATAAGGACCACTTTCGGGATGATTCAATGTGAACGCTCGAAAAATTTATGCTGTCAATAAAAATTAGGCCCTTATCATAGAGTCTAACAGACTAATGGTTTTTTGCAAAAAAGTATGCATACTGTTTTTGTCCATGTGTCGAAAATAAGTTTTTGAAAACCAATTTTCAAGACATAACTGAGGAGGCTGCTTTATGTTGCAGAATAAGATTGGTTTTGGTATTTATTAGAATGGTAGTATCATCACCAAAGAAATGGATTTGGCATATTATTTATGTAGATTAAAAATAGCAAATAACCCAGGATAGATCCCTAAGGCACATGTATTTCAACCTCTTGTTCTTCTGTTTGGTAGTTTTCTTTGTAAGTTTTAGATTCATTAAGATGGGATATTGATGTCGTTGGGACGTCCTTGACAAAATGCCATCATTTATAATGTCAAAAGCTAGATAAGAGCAACACATATCCCCAGGGATAGATACTTATTGTCCATAGCATGTAGTACATTTGCAGTGAATTCATGGAGTGCTGTAGATGTTGGTTGCACCTTCCCAAAACCCATTTGTTGATTTAAAAAAAGTGTTTTGTAGGAAGTTTACAATGCGGTTAACCATAAAAAGTTTAGAAAAACAATAGATTAGTTTTATTGGTCTATAGTTTCCCACTTCATTCACATTGCCCATTTTATGAATTGGTGTAAATTTTCTCAACTTTGGGCCTGATGCAAAACTATTAGCAATGATGCAAAAAGCATTCATCAAATGATAGGTTGTGTGAACTTGCGTGTAAAGGGATAGGAAGAGTGCCCTCCCCAGGCACTCTTCCCTCAAAACCTCTCAGTCTGACCTGAAGAAGGCCTCAGAGAAGGCCGAAAGCTCAAAATCATCTACAGTGTGAGTGTCCTTTTACGTGCTATCTGTTTTATTCTGTATATATATATATATATATATATATATATATATATCGTCACTCAGAATCTAATCATACTGTTATAGTAACTTAAAAATCAATATTCCCTTGAATGTAATACAATGCATACATTTGTGATGGCTACCCTATTTCATTTAAAAATATAAAAGAGTTAAGTTAATTTTATTAAGATTATTATGTGTTTTTGCCTTTTCCATGATACCTATGAAATGCAAGAAGAAGTAAATTCATGGATGATGGTTGCTTGCTGATTTATTTACTGCATGTGAAATGAACCAGCATTATTATTATTCTAAGGTAATTTATCATTAAAGGAAAGTTTTTGGATCGACACAACTACCAAATAAATATTTTTTGACTCCTAGAGCACTTTTCCAGGTTTTGATGGCTGATTTCCTGGTATGAATCATGTTCAAAACACAGGGTTTTCACATCATGAAATTTCTACATTTCAGATCATGTCATCAGAAAACTCTTCCTAAAATTGAAGGTTTTCAGTTGATCATTATTATGTATTTGAAATCATTTTGCATTTTATCTCGGATAAAGGGAGCTTGTTTTAAAAAAGTCATGTGCATAGGTATTTAAGTCGCAGGTGGAGATGATTTCAAAGAAGGCACCTATAAAGATAATTTCAAAGAAGGCTTATATGAAGAGGATCCTCCAAAGAAGGCACATATGAAGATAATTTCAAAGAAGGCTTATATGAAGAGGATCCTCCAAAGAAGGCACATATGAAGATAATTTCAAAGAAGGCTTATATGAAGAGGTTCCTCCAAAGAAGGCACATATGAAGATTATTTCAAAGAAGGCTTATATGAAGAGGATCCTCCAAAGAAGGCACATATGAAGATTATTTCAAAGAAGGCTTATATGAAGAGGATCCTCCAAAGAAGGCACATATGAAGATTATTTCAAAGAAGGCTTATATGAAGAGGATCCTCCAAAGAAGGCACATATGAAGAGGTTCCTCCAAAGAAGGCACATATGAAGAAGGTTACGTTGGAAATACATGTGAGTTTGTAAAATAATGGAAAAAATGAGGAGTATATTTAAGAAGGCACAGTTCTTAAAGTAGTTCTGTATGAATGGGTTTTAAAGGAAGGTATGTTTGAAGAGTAATTAAGTTTTTGCCCATCTGAATTGTAATCTCATCAAAATCTTTCCAAGGATTCATGTTCTTATGTTCATTCTAAATTTTAATGACTAATTGATTTAGGCTGTAAATATTTATTGAGACTTATTTTAATGTTAATGAGATTCTTATATTTGGCTCGTCAATGGTCTAAGATATGCACTTACTTTACATTGAAAAATTTTTTTACTATTCAAAGTGAGTTTGGAAAAACAAGTTTCAATTAGAAGTCAAACTGAAATTTTTTCTATATCTCATCCTTTCAAATGCCTTTAGCTGTAGAATTTTAATTATTTTCTAATATGGATCATTGTTAATGTGACTGAATTTATCCCAGTTTTAACATTTTCTATAGTTTCTGTATGGTATAAAAATATATTGTTACAAGTGCATTGAGCTAATTTTATGAGTTATGTTTCAATGGTTTCAATTCAGATAATGATATTAATTCATACTTTTAGACGTTTATATTTGCCTTCCTAAAATGTGTAAGTGGGTACTGATAGTCCAGGGGTAGTGTGTTCGACTGCTAACTGGAGGGTGCAGGTTCGATTCCTGGGAAAGCCTCTGGGCACCCTGAGCTCCACCCAAGCTGTTATTTTTGAGTACTAGATCTTCCTGTAAAACCATAACCAGTATAGGGAAATATATTGTGAGCACCGCCTTCCTTTTCAGGCGTAAATTTCACATGCCATTGGCCTTATAAAAGGGTGAAGTATATCACCTATTCTCATGGGAAATTAATTTTTAGTTAATGTATTGTAAAAAATGTTCTGGTTTAAATAAGGTGAGAAATAAGTAGTTACATGCATACCTACGCACATGCCTGACACTATATTGTGCTTATTGGAATGCCATAAGCTTAAGAGCTCTAAACTGATGTTTTTAATGTAATTTTTTAACTACTGGTATTGTAATATCTGTAGTGTACTGCTTACCAATGTAAAACCTACATTAATGTTGAGAAAATTAATTATATCATTGTGATATAACGTTTGAACTACAAGGATTTATGGTGGGCATCAGAAACTTAATAAAACTTCAATTTATCTGTTTGGCATAATTCGTTGTCTCGGGCGTGACTTCATGGAATCGACTTAACATAATGAAAAGAGAAACTTTGTAATTCCACATATAGTAGATTTATTAGACGGACGACCTAGGTTTCGACGTGGCACGTCATCATCAGGTACATTTAACGAAATCTTGTACCCTTCCCACTCCCCCCTTCTAGACCTTCCTTCCTTCCACACCTAATGACACTTCACCTACCTTACCTCCCCTACCGGCTCTTAATACAGCATTTTTATGTACACTCGGGATTTCCCCTCCCCCTCCTGACCCACGCGTCCCATTCACTACTTCCCCCTTCCTGAGATTACCCAGTTCCTAATCCCTTCCTTTCTTCCAGTCCCTATGCTCTCAGCCCCCTTGACCACTTCCGGGCCAAAACCTGCCCCCCCCCTTTGGGGTTTCCCCCCTCCCCCTTCCCTCTCTCCCTCCCTCTCCCTCCCCCAACCCAAATTTTGTGTGACTATATATTCTCTGTCTTCTTTGCAAAATGTACCTGATGATGACGTGCCACGTCGAAACCTAGGTCGTCCATCTAATAAATCTATGTGGAATTACAAAGTTTCTCTTTTCTTTATATCTGTTTGTCCTTATTGTGAACACATTATATTATGTCCTAAATTGTCCAAAGTTGTCAGGTACTTTTCCTCGAAGGTTAATTGTTCAATACCAACCTCTGTAATAATTCATTCTTTTATTCCTCCACTGTATGCATTACATTACAATGTCACCAACTAAGTAGTAAGTATGTCACATGTTTTACTCAGTGATCAGTTTTTTAGTCTTCCATGCCAGGTTAAGAAGCAGCTGTGAAGTGTGCACCATTGGATGTTTACATGGAAATTTCATGAAATGGTCAACTTTTCTCTATATTTTGTTCAAATATCATATCATTGCTCTCGAAGATGAATTATATATGTATTTAATAGGATTTATATATAAGAAAGATTATATTTCTTGGCCTCATTTGTCACCATATTTTCCAATTAAGTGCCTCAAAAGTATGCACTAGCCTCTTCATAGCAACACCACATGTACTGCCAATCTTCAGCAAGGTAAGCCTAGTGTGACTGAAGCCATCAGAAACAACAAACTCATCTTCCCAATTATCGTAAGTATTCCATTGTAATTTCAATTGTTTCTCTCAAACTCTTTGTTTATTTTATTCTTTCAATTGGTACCACTTTTGATATTTTTCTAAAGTATTGGTTCAGTGATATTTACTGTTATCTATCTATTGTAATGGGATGTGTTTCTGTCGATTCGACTAATTGAACAAATACCAAATGACGACATTATAAAAGATAGATAGATTTGAATAACATTTAGAAAGACTATTTTCTTGATGATGTGAATAGTGTTCTTAATAGATATTATAACCTTTGTAAACATCTCAATTTCAGCATGAAGTTCATTTTCCTGATTGAATTAGTTAATACTTATTCAGTCTTGAGGCAAACATTACTTATAAGCACATATATACGACAATGTTGCTCATACTTCTCCCATTTTCCGATTGCCATGGTTATGTTCCCCAATCCCTCTACAGGTGATTCAGATATATAATCACTTCAAAAGACTGTCTCTCAAGTGTTACCCCAATTGTGAGCAGTGCTATATAATATCGGTAATTCAGGTGATTCTGGATTTAAACGATAAAATTAATAACTACTTTAAGTGATCCAATTCTTACCTGCGAAAGAAGGTTTTCTACTGACTTTTAATAATCAAACCACTTTACTTTTCCACATAAACTTTTTAATTTTTACAACCCAGGTTTCGTTATAGCATAACATCATCAGGACATGATGGACCTGATGATGTTATGCTATAACGAGACCTGGGTTTTAAAAATTAAAAAGTTTATGTGGTAAAGTAAAGTGGTTTGATTATTGAAAGTCAGTATGAAGATTTTCCACCAAGTTATGCCAGAAACTGTTTTATTTAAGAAGGCTTTTTACTTCCCATATTTGATGGTATTTAGGTGTAAGATGCACCTTTTTGCAGATTTTTTTATTATTATGAAATCTACTGGTTAAGGTAGGTTTTTGGATAGGCACAAATACCAAATGAATCTTTTAGCGCAACCCAACCATGTACTATATATATATGTGTACATTGATGATATAGAAGCACTGACGAGAGCCATATCATAGCACAATGGAACACAAAATAAAACAGATAACACATAAAGGGACACTCACATTGTAGATTGTTTAAGCTTTTGGCCTACTCCAAGGCCTTCTTGAGGTCCGACTGTTTTATTTTGTGTCCTATTGTGCCATTGTATATATGTATGTGTGTGTAACACTTTTGTGAAAGTCTCACGGACGTGAATAATAATGTAAATGGAATTAGCACTAGGTAGACAAAAACATGAAATAGAAACTCACTGGGTATCGAATTTTCAGTGGTCTAACCACCTCTCTCAAGAGGGGGAAGGAACAGAACTGAGGCAAAGGAGGGTCCAAAGCACTGGATGGAAAGAGTATGAGGAGAAAAGTATGCAAGGGGATTTTTAAAAGGGTAAGAATGATATGGAAGGTGTTGGGCAAAAGAAAAGATCACTTACAATCTCCAGTTTTGCCTGCTCAACCTAGCCCAAAATGCCCCATAGAAAGGCAACCTTCTTCCTGAGCAAATGGTGAGAATTGGGAGTTACTTGGTATTGTTAGCTTTTCATTATTTGGATAATTTATTTATTTATCAGGAATAACCTTTTACACACAGAAAGGCAAAAAAATATTGGTTCCACTATTATTTACAAACTGGTGCAAATTTCTTTAAGTTACGCACTCATTATTGAGAATTAAAACAATTTAAAATGAAAGAACTTTGATTTGCAATACATGAAATATGTTTTCAGATGGTATAGAGGCATGCAAGCTTACCTCTTCTTCATCTGCAGCTCTACAGACCGGTGTGGGCCTTGGCTTCCTCTATGATATGCCTCCATTCAGTTCTTGTTCTTGCTTTTTCCTTCCATCTTGTAACTCCCATTGCCTTCAAGTCATTCTCCACATCCTGTAGTCATCTCTTCCTTGGTCTACCTCTTCTTCTGACTCCTTCCATCTTTCTATAAAGTATCAGTTTGGGCATTCTGCCATTTTCCATCCTTTCTACATGGCCCAACCATGCCAGCCGCGGTGACTTGGCAAATCTACTTGTGTCCTACCCTTCGAGTAATTCATTTATCTCCATGTTCATTCTAATTCTCCATCTCTCTCCTTCTCTAATTGGGCCATAAGTGTTTCCTCATTCTGGCTTGTTAATGTTCATGTTTCAGCTCCATAAGTTACCACGGGTCTAATAAGCATTTTATAGATCTTCATTTTCGTGTTCCTTGATAGTAAAATTGAATTGAGGATTGTTACATTTGCAAAGTATGCCTGTTACCTTCCCATACCCTTTCGTTGATCTCCGTGGATATCTTATTTTCATTGTTAAGCTTGACTCCTACCTTGGCCTCCGTGACACCCTCAAACTCATAGTTTTTAATTATTATGTTTTGTATGTCCCGCTTGTTCTGATGAGCAGACATTTTCAAGTATTTGGTCTTCTCTTCACTAACCTGCAGCTCCATTTCCTTACCAGTGTTTTCTAGAATGTTAAACATTTCTTTTAAGTCATTGTCTTGCCATGCATTTTATGGCTTTAAATAAGCACCTTTTTCCAAAATTATGCTTTAATAAATCACCTGCATCTTCATATGAAGGCTATAATTACATGGGTTAACATTCAATACTGAAAGTTGTTGTTACTTCAGGTGGTCAGTTGTACCAAATTTCACTTCCTTATATTTATGTGTTTATAATATATATTATTCAATTGAGAGATGTTGTTGGGACTGTTATTATTAAGCTCATCACAATTATGTGACATGAATATAGCTTCTTGCTTCTTTTTTGATGTTGAAAGTGGTGCAAGCAAGATATTGAATGAACTTGATCATATTTTATAACCACTAATCATAAAAAAAACTTGATTAATGAAACAGTTTCTGGTGTAATTTGGTGGGAAATCTTCATACTGAAGAGTTACAACCTGGGTTGTAAAAATTAAAAAGTTTTGTGGAAAAGTAAAGTCGTTTGATTATTAAAAGTCAGTATAACAAAACTTCGTTCACTCTTCCATGGAGTGGAATTATTTGTTTTGCAAATATTATACAAATAAATGTGACAACAGCCAGCAAGAGTTAAGTTACACAATTCAATTTAAACTGAGTATACCAGACTACATTGAGGAGAAGGGAAACAGAAATTAGTTTTGTAATTACATCATTGCTGCTGACATGTATTTGGCTTTTCTGAAACAGGTTCTAAGAAGAACTAAAATTTGAGTTTGTTTGTTGTTGCACTTTAATGAGGACTGTAAAAAAGTTTCTCATTTATATAACTTAGTAAATAAAGGATCCATCAAATAGGGTATTCACTCAAGGGCTAACTGAGAAATTCATAGAATCAACCAGAGGAATATGCCTTTCTTTGCATGGAAGCCCTGATCTCTTGCAAGTTCTGGAATAAACCATATAATGGCTGGGGAATGTAATTTATAATGAGGAGATGAGGGGCTGCATACTAAGAACTAGTGAGGATATGGTTGAGATCATCAGTTCACCCTAAGAAACTGGTGGTAGGAGAACTTAACTTAGAGGTTTTTTCCAGGTGTAAGATGCTAAGTGTAAGACTCCTGTGGTCATTCACGAGATTTTTCCAGGGTTTTGTATTTTTCTATCCCTCCTGTATTCTGAATAGCCAATAGGATTTCCCTGTATAGGACCTTGGTCCAACCTTTTGAGCTGGGATGCAGGTGGACTATTACACAGGTCAGCTTATTCCTATTCAAATTATAAGGATGGGATATGCTGCCATCATCTCCTTATTATTTACAACCATCCCATTGTGTAAAGGAAAGTTTCACTTACCACCTCCAGTTCTGTCTGCTCAACCTAACCCAAAACATTCAGTAGAAAAGACAACCTCCTTCCTGAACAGATGATGAATAATGAGAATTTGGACTTAGTGTTCTTGGTATTATATTTTGTGGATACTCTTTAAATTCCATAATTTTTATTTGATCTTTTATTTGCCCCTCACTGTGAGGACACCTAATAGAAGTTGTTATATAAGTACTGTGTGTGGACACAATAGTCTAAAAACAAATAAAATCATTGCAATTCAGGTTGGTCATTAATAACTATTATTATTAGGTCATTTACCAGTTATGGAAGGTTTTGGATGGACATGAATGCCAAATAGATATTTATCTTAACAAATCGCACCCTTGTACAATTCTTCCACCCATCCCCAAAGGCAACATTACAGAGATTTTGGAGGACACATTCTCGGGGAGACACAACCTCCAATTTTAAAATCCCCAATTTTGTTTTCATGAATCTTTCACCAAAGTGGATATGGTGATACTATAATTTTGGATTCTTGCATTTATCATTCCAACCTTTTTTGCTTGGAAACTGCCTGTAATTTTTTAACTTACAATTGGTGGGCAATACTCAATATTTGGAAAAAATAGAATTCTACAGCAAACTACCCCTACATGTGATTGGCCAATGATGGTGAAAATGCAAGATATGTCCTTGGTTGTATGCATCTACAAAATTTGGCAAGATTGGATTAACAGGATTCGCAGGTAATTCGGTTAGAAATTCATCAGTAATATGCACTGATTCTAGTATTATGCATTTCATTGGAGGAATCTACTATGCGACGAAGAGGATAAGTATGCAAAAGAGTTAATTTTGAAAATGCAAAGACACTCGTTATTGTAAGTATATAGAAATTAAATTAATTCCGCTTAAGTGTAGCAGAGAATTATACTTCAAAATCAAACCTACTTTGCCATAAAAACAATGGCTTTTTTATTTTCTAATTCACTATGTATACTTACGTGGACCATGCGCTAATTTTTATTCCAAGGCTTCTGTTGGTTAATTCAGACGAAAAACTAACACTAAGCTCGAGTGATGAAGCATCACTTCCATTTGCACTGATAACAGTACTTTTACATTGACTTCATCAGAAGCAAAATAAATTGCTACATTTACAGAATTTTAAATGAGATAAAGCTGAGCTCGTAAAAACCACCGAACAAAGTCGAGTCTCGCACATGTTGTAAATTGTTTAATGCATTTTCTTTTGAGCATGCACTACCAGTATATAGATATCCGGTTATTCTTGGTTAGACGTAAAAATTTGTACATCAGTACCGTTGTGTACATCCATAAAAAATGTCAACAGTCGCATTAGTATTAAAAGATATTAACGCCAGAAAATAAACCGTCGGCAGACTTTTAAATGTTGCGTCGATGTTAGCAATCATTTAATTGTAACGTAATAAGAGTCACCGCAGCTGAATTTTAAATATAATGTGAAACTTTGTCTCCTATATCCACTGAATGCGATTTTAAAACATAGCATGAATAAATGACAACCTGAAAGCGGGTGGTACAACTTAAATAAACTACATTTTAAAAAATAAGTTAATATGACTCACATCCATGTTGTATTTTTTCATCGGGAGGTAAATATCACGTTTTAGAAGTCCCACGAGCTTTAGTAGGTGTCGGAAAGCTTTTAAATGAGCGAATGAAAATTTATCATGAACGACATCTGATATATACAATAGGTGAAACTGCAAATATTAGCCTCTTCACTGTCTATTGTTGTAAGTTAAAGAGTACATTTATTGGTCGTTAAAGAGTCCATTTATGTGCCATGAAAAGAATTATTATAGATTTGTCAACCACTACCAATCTTTAAAAAAATTTCAAAATGATCTGAAATTGCGATTATTAAAAAACGCAAGCAAAATGAATGTTATGCGCTAATTATATAAAAATATTGGAAATGCAACCTGTCTGGTATATGCGCATGGGAGGAGATGTTCCAGGGAAGACGACGATACACCAGACTCAATCAAGCTGTTTAATAAATACATTGTTAAATACCTTTTATTTCATGAAATATTACATTTACCAGGGAAAAATATAAAAAAGAATATAATCTATCAAGCGATGCAAAGGAATTATTGCACCTCTGAGGGCAAATGTAAGCTGAAATACTAAAATGACGGTGGCAAGCGGTAACGGAGGTAACCGCAAAGTCTGAAAATCCGGCGTTTCAGAAACACGCTACCCGGCGAACATAACATGCCAGGAGGTATCCTCGCAGAAGGCCCCACTTAACTCATACCCCTGCCTCCGTAGGATAATTCTCCCCACCTGCTCACGCCTGGTAGTACCCCATTGGCAGAAAAATCCGGGAGGCGGAGTTTACGAAAAATGTAAAAGGGCTTTAGCAAATCCGTGGACACCTCCCACTCCCCATTCAGTGGAGCAGAAAAAATTATGATTGGCCAGGTTTCTCGCAGGGTCGAGGACCCACCTACTCGTCCGAAGAGCCAATAAGGCCGCCTGTGACCGGTGGAGTGGTGTGAGGTAATTTCCGCAGCATTAGACTGAAGTCAAGTGGCGCCTTTTACGAGGATACCTCCTAACATGTTATGTTCGCCGGATAACAAATTTCTGAAACGCCGGATTTTTGGTGTTTATGGTTGTATTCGCTTTGCGCGCTTACTCATTTCGCAAAATCCTTCGTGTTTATCCCCGAATATCTTTCTTACTAAGCTTTCCATAATGTAATTCATCTATAATACCATTGCCTTAATGAAACTTTAACGACAAAAACAATTATTTATATTTGCATAATATTTCAACCGCTAAAATAATAATTATTTTCTATTCGACGTCAGTCGTCGTTTTTTAACATATGCAATATTAGGTAAGCTTTTTATTTTAAGGATTATTACATATACCTGGGATAATAATAAAAAGAATATAAAATATCAAGGGGTGTTTACGATTTATTGCACCTCTATGAGCAAATATGAACTAAAACACGAGAATGACGACGTTCGAAGGCTGCGGCAACAACCGCAAGCTAAGAATATCCGGCGTTTCAGAAACTCGCTATCCGGCGAACATAACATGCCAGGAGGTGTCCTCGTAAAAGACGCCACTTGACTTCAGTCTAATGCTGCGGAAATTACCTCACACCACTCCAACGGTAACAGGCGGCCTTATTGGCTCTTCGGACGAGTAGGTGGGTCCTCGACCCTGCGAGAAACCTGGCCAATCATAATTTTTTCCGCTTCACTGAATGGGGAGTGGGAGGTGTCCACGGATTTGCTAAAGCCCTTTTACATTTTCCGTAAACTCCACCTCCCGGATTTTTCTGCCAATGGGTTACTACCAGGCGTGAGCAGGAGGGGAGAATTATCCTACGGAGGCAGGGGTATGAGGTAAGTGGGGCCTTCTACGACGATACCTCCTGGCATGTTATGTTCGCCGGATAGCGAGTTTCCGAAATGCCGGATTTTCAGACTTTGCGGTTGCCTCCGCTACCGCTTGCCACCGTCATTTTAGTATTTCAGCTTACATTTGCCCTCAGAGGTGCAATAATTCCTTTACATCGCTTGATAGAGTATATTCTTTTTTTATATTTTTCCCTGGTAAATGTAATATTTCATGAAATAAAATGTTATATAACAATGTATTTATGATAAAGCTATGATTGCGTCTGGTATATCGTCGTCTTTCCTGGAACGTCTCCTCTCATGCGCATATACCAGACAGGTTGCATTTCCAATATTTGTATATAATTAGCGGATAACATTCATTTGGCCTGCGTTTTTTAATAATCGCAATTTCAGATCATTTTGAAATTTTTTTAAAGATTCGTAGTGGTTGTCAAATCTATAATAATTCTTTTCATGGCACATAAATGGACTCTTTAACGACCAATAAATGTACTCTTTAACTTACAACAATAGACAGTGAAGAGGCTAATATTTGCAGTTTCACCTATTGTATATATCAGATGTCGTTCATGATAAATTTTCATTCGCTCATTTAAAAGCTTTCCGACAGTTACTAAAGCTCGTGGGACTTCTAAAACGTGATATTTACCTCCCGATGAAAAAATACAACATGGATGTGAGTCATATTAACTTATTTTTTAAAATGTAGTTTATTTAAGTTGTACCACCCGCTTTCTGGTTGTCATTTGTTCATGCTATGTTTTAAAATCGCATTCAGTGGATATAGGAGACAAAGTTGCACATTATATTTAAAATTCAGCTGCGGTGACTCTTATTACGTTACAATTAAATGATTGCTAACATCGACGTAACATTTAAAAGTCTGCCGACGGTTTATTTTCTGGCGTTAATATCTTTTAATACTAATGCGACTGTTGACATTTTTTATGGATGTACACAACGGTTCTGATGTACAAATTTTTACGTCTAACCAAGAATAACCGGATATCTATATACTGGTAGTGCATGCTCAAAAGAAAATGCATTAAATAATTTACAACATGTGCGAGACTCGACTTTGTTCGGTGGTTTTTACGAGCTCAGCTTTATCTCATTTAAAATTCTGTAAATGTAGCAATTTATTTTGCTTCTGATGAAGTCAATGTAAAAGTACTGTTATCAGTGCAAATGAAAGTAATTCTTCATCACTCGAGCTTAGTGTTAGTTTTTCGTCTGAATTAACCAACAGAAGCCTTGGAATAAAAATTAGCGCATGGTCCACGTAAGTATACATAGTGAATTAGAAAATAAAAAAGCCATTGTTTTTATGGCAAAGTAGGTTTGATTTTGAAGTATAATTCTCTGCTACACTTAAGCGGAATTAATTTAATTTCTATATACTTACAATAACGAGTGTCTTTGCATTTTCAAAATTAACTCTTTTGCATACTTATCCTCTTCGTCGCATAGTAGATTCCTCCAATGAAATGCATAATACTAGAATCAGTGCATATTACTGATGAATTTCTAACCTATTTACCTGTACATCCTTGTAGGTGTTGATCCAATCTTCCCAAATTTTGAAGATGCTTACAACCAAGGATTTAACTTACGTTGTCACCATCATTTTTCAATCACATGCAGTGGTAGTTTGCTGTAGAATTCTATTTTTTCCAAATATTGAGTATTGCTCACCAATTGTAAGTTAAAAAAATACAGGCAGTTTCCAAGGAAAAAAGGTTGGAATGATAAATGCAAGAATCCAAAATTATAGCATCACCATATCCACTTTGGTGAAAGATTCATGAAAACAAAATTGGGGATTTTAAAATTGGAGGTTGTCTCTCCCTGAGAATGTGTCCTCCAAAATCTCTGTAATGTTGCCTTTGGGGAGGGGTGGAAGAAATACCCAATTATTCCCCAAATTCCTACCCAAGTTCTATCTATTTTCATCTAACTTTTACTGCCATGTAGAAAATAAGAAAGAGATCATTAAAATTTAAAAGAAGCTTTGCTCACATAAAGGCATGCTAACCCAGTGTACTTATGCCAGGATTAAACTATTAACCAGCTCCCTTTTTCCATTTGAACAATGGTGCGATTTGTTAATAAAAACAAATATGTATTTGGCAGTCATGTCCATCCAAAACATACCTTAACTGGTAGATGACGTATATAATAATAATTTTTAATGACTAACCTGAATTGCAATGATTTTATTTGATTTGGCACTATTATGTACACACAATATAACAACTTCTATTAGGTGGCCTCACAGTGAGGGGTAAATAAAAGATCAAATAAAAATTATGGAACGTCAAGAATATCCACAAAATATAATATCAAGAACACTAAGTCCAAATTCTCATTTTTCATCATCTGTTCTGGAAGGAGGTTTTCTTTTCTACTGAATGTTTTGGGTTAGGTTGAGCATACAGAACTGGAAGTGGTAAGTGAAACATTCCTTTACAAAATGGGATGGTTGTAAATAATAAGGAGATGATGGCAGCATATCCCATGATGTAAGTTCATCTGTATAATCTGAATAGGAATAAGCTGACATGTGTAATAGTCCACCTGCATCCCAGCTCAGAAAGGTTGGACCAAGGTCCTATACAGGGAAATCCTATTGGCTATTCAGAATACAGTAGGGATAGGAAAATACAAAATCCTGGAAAAATCTCGTGAATGACCTCAGGAGTCATTTATAGCATCTCAAACCTGGAAAGAACCTCTTAAGTAAAGTTCTCCTACCACCAGTTTCTTTGTGCGAACAGATGATCTCAACCATATCCTCACTAGTTCTTAGTATGCAGCCCCTCATCTCCTCATTATAAATTACATTCCCCAGCCAATATATGGTTTATTTCATAAATTGTAAGAGATCAGGCCTTCCATGCAAAGAAAGGCATATTCCTCTGGTTGATGCTATGAATTTCTCAGTTAGCCCTTGAGTGAAAACCCTATTTGATGGATCCTTTATTTACTAAGTTATATACATGAGAAACATTTTTACAGTCCTCATTAAAGTGCAACAACCAACAAACTCAAATTTTAGTTCTTCTTAGAACCTATGTTTCAGAAAAGCCAAATACATGTCAGCATCATTGATGTAATTACAAAAGTAATTTCTGTTTCCATTCTACCCAATGTAGTTTGGTATACTCAGTTTAAATTGGATTGTGTAACTTAACTCTTGCTGGCTGTTGTCGCATTTATTTGTATAATATTTGCAAAACAAATAATTCCACTCCATGGAAGAGTGAACGAAGTTTTGTTATACTGACTTTTAATAATCAAACGACTTTACTTTTCCACAAAACTTTTTAATTTTTACAACCCAGGTTGTAACTCTTCAGTATGAAGATTTCCCACCAAATTACACCAGAAACTGTTTCATTAATCAAGTTTTTTTTATGATTAGTGGTTATAAAATATGATCAAGTTCATTCAATATCTTGCTTGCACCACTATCAACATCAAAAAAAAGCAAGCAGCTATATTCATGTCACATAATTGTGATAGGCTTAATAATTACAATCCCAACAACATCTCTCAATTGAATAATATATATTATAAACACATAAATATAAGGAAGTCAAATTTGGTACAACTGACCACCTGGAGTAACAACAACTTTCAGTATTGAATGTTAACCCATGTAATTATAGCCTTCATATGAAGATGCAGGTGATTTTTTAAAGCATAGTTTTGGAAAAAGGTGCTTATTTAAAGCCATAAAATACATGGCAAGACCTATTCTTGCCGGTAAGGAAAAGGTCTTTTAATGCAGCTAATCATTTATTTCAGTATTTAAATCCAGAATCACGTGCCTGTATTAAATATACTGCAAAGCACTGCTCACCGCAGTGTAACCACACGAGAGAAGGAGTCTAATGAGGAGACTAAATACCATAAAGGACTGTGAAAGGATTGGCAAATTGTGCAATGAGAGACATATAAGCAAATGCTTGTAAAAATTTTACCTCACGATTGAGTAAGTAATGACAAATTCAATCAGGAAACTGAACTTCATTCAGAATGGAAATGTTCTCAAAGAAGATAATAACTATTCGGACAAATATTCACATTTTTCTAGAACATATACTTTCTGAATGTTATTCAAGTCTGTGCTACTCAAGATTACTATAAGTGATGTTTTATAACTGTATTGCTCCTGAAATTTATCTTTTATAATGATTTCATTTGTATGTCATTCAATATGTCAAATCAAAAAACACAGATCCCATTACAATATATCATTAACAGTTAATATCACAAGACCATTATTTTAGAAAAATATCAAAAGTGGTACCAACTGATGCAATGAAAATAACATAGAGTGAGTGAGTAACGTCAGTGAAATCACAATGAAATACTTACAACGATTGGAAAGATAGGTTGGTTGGTGTTCCGCTGGCTCCAATCACATCAGGCTTACCTTGCAGAAGATATGCGGGACATAAGGTGCCGTTATGAAGAAGTAACTATATACTTTTGAGGCATTTATTTGAAAAATATAAAAGTGAAAGGGTGTAAGAATATGCTAATTCTCATTAAATTCGTCCAACAATGGCTTGTTGCATTAAAAACCCATCCCTAAGGGCAATGATATGGTACATGAACAAAATACAGAGAAAAGTTGCCCAGTTCATGAAAATTGCCAAATAAATACATAAAAGCACACACTTCACAGCTGCTACATAATCTGGCATGAAAGGCTAAAAAAATCATCACCGAGTTCAAACATATATGATGTTGATGTATATACTACTTATTTGGCAATGTAATATAATCATTTAGTGCATGAATTAAAGATTGAATTATAAGAGAGATTGGTATAAAACAATTAACTTTTGAGGAAAAGTCTCAGACCATAGTGAACATGGTAGGTCATAATATAATACGTTTATCATAAAGTCAAACATACAAATTCAAGTTTTGTTCTTGTTGGTTTCTGATGACTACCATATAACCATTGAAGTTCATAGGTTGGATATAGTTAATTTTTTCCACATTACTAGTTGTCGATTTTACAGTAAATAAGCAGTACAGATTTTACGATACCTGTTCATTTAAAAATTACATTGAACGCTTGACTATGGAGCTCTAAGATTTAGGCACTCCAACAAGCACACTATAAAGTGTTAGGTTACGTGCATGCATGCAAGTATTCCCCTATTTCTCAACTAATTTATATCAGTACAAATTTTGCAATAAATTCACTAAATATCAACTTTCCATCACAATAACATGTTAACTTTTTACAATCTTAGCATTAACTTAGGAAGGCAAATACAATGCCTGAAAAGCTCCAATGAATCACATATTTATCTGAAATCAAATATTAACAAGAACCATGAAAATATATAAATGATAAAACTAGCTCAGATATAGTTATGGAAATATATTTTAAAACCATACAGAAATTTTATCAACAATTTTAACACTGGGATAAATCAGTGTTATTAACAATGATCCATAAGTATGAGAAAATAATTAAAATCTTTCAGCTAAAGGATATTGAAAGGAGGAGATAAAAGAATTTCTTCTTAGAGAGAGATATCATTAGTTTGACTTCTAATTAAGACCAATATGTTTTTGTAACCTCACTTTGAATGATACCAAATAATGTTGAATATGAGGCAAATATTAAACCAAGACCATTGCCGAGCCAAACTAAAGAACCATATAAACATTAAATTAAAGACACAAATATATACAGCTGGATGAACTAGTACGTATAAATTAAGAACATACATATGAAAATAAATGCTTAGGATTTTCTCAAAATGAAATTTCAGATATGTAATCACTGATTTACTCTTCAAACACACCTTCCTTTTAAACACCTTCTAATAGAGATACTTAAGAACTGTGCCTTATTAAAGATCCTTTTCATTTGTTTCATTATTTCACTAACAATTCACATGTTTTTCCATCATTAGCCTCTACGTCTATCCCTCCTTTGAAATTATCTTCACAGATGCCTACCCCTTATACTCGTTTTTGTGTGTTTCCCTCTTCCCATGGACTCTACAACCTTGGTGGTGGTAGGGCTTGTGTGTTCTGATGACCCCTAGAGCTGTGCTTGCAGGAGCAATGATTATTACTCCCGGTAGGGTCGCCCATGCCAGATAGGTTGAAGGCTAGGAAGCAAAAAATAGGTAGTCCATGCAGTGGCTGCTCCTCAGTAATGTAGCTACAAAGGCACCTGATCCGAGTGAGGTAGTCATTTAGTGATGGTGTCACGTTAAAACTATTGAAGGAGGGAAGGGGATATGATCTCAATTGTTATTCTCAACACTTCAATAATGTACGATATACCGATAATCATTCCTGACAACTACAGTACTCGGCTCAATTAGCCATGCATACAGCCCGACAGCAGGGGGGCAAGGCTTGCACGATCATCATCTCACAAAAGCCTTGCAAAGGAAAACTGACGGAAGAAGACTGAATTAGTTAGGATAGGAACCTGCAATGTTTACACAATGTTGAGGACAGGAAAATAGAGAATATGAAGCAAAAGATGGAAAGAGGTAATTTAGATATTCAAGGTTCATGCGAGGAGAGATGAAAAGTTTGCAGGATATTACTGAAGTGATAGATATAGAGTAATATATAGCGGGGTGGCTGAGAGCTAATGATGGGTAGCCGTAATATTGGATACAAAGGTAAGAAAACGTTTAATCAACATAGGGCAAGCAATGGATAGAATATTACTAGTAGAAATAGAACCAGAACCCACAAACTTGGTCATTGCTAAGGTATACATGCCACTAACCATGAATAATTATTGCATATTACATCAATTAATTTTAGAAATGATATTTCATTAAATGAGTGTTGCACTTTACGAGAAAGGTCATGGAACAAACTATGCTCGCGTAATCAGCAGGCTGTAGAGAAAATGATGGATGATGTTAAAGAGCTGAGTATTATCGAAGGAAAGTGGGAATGTATCAAGAAAGTGATATCGAAAGCAGCAAAAACACTATAGGAACCCCTAACGGGAAAAGGATAAGCAAACCATGGGTAACGGATGAGACGACTGCAAAGATGGATAGAGAAAAAGATGGAAGAATGTAAACAATGAGTTAGGCAAAATGAAGTACAAAGAGTTAAAAAATAAATTGGGAAGGGCCACAAATAAAGCAAAAGAAGAATGGTGGAAAACGCAATGAAAGGATATGGAAAGTTTACAGAAGAAGGGTGAAATTGGTTCGCTATACAGCAAGGTTAAGTTATATATCAGGAAATAAGAAGGCAAGATTTGTGCCAACAGTTAAGGTTAAGTGGGGCAAGATAATAGATGAACCAAAAAAAATCCAAGAGAGATGGAAGGAATATATCAAAACACTGTATGGTGGAGAAGAAAGGCCAACAAGGTTAGACATAGAAAAGGAAAATGGCGTAGAAGAAGATAGCTTAGGTCCAGACATACTCGAAGATGATATAGAAAAGGCATTATAGGAGATGAAAGCTAATAAGGCTAGGGGTAGACAAGATTCCTGTGGAAGTGTTGAAATGTTTATGAAAATGTGGGAAGAAGATTTTATATGGACTGATTCGTAGTATCTACGAGAAAGGAATCTGGTCGGAAGATTTTGTGAGATAAGTGTTAGTTCCGATCCGAAAAAGGTAAAGACTACATCATGTGAGGATTAGAGAGCAATAAGTTTAATATCCTACGCAGCTAAAGTCATTCTCAGGATCATCAACAAAAGAATAATGAGTAAGGCAAATGATTACTTAGGGGATGATCAGTTTGGGTCTAGGAAGGGAAGAGGTACGCATGATGCCATTGCAGTAATGATATCACTAATTGAGAGGAATATCGAATTCAATCAGGACGTATTTGCCTGTTTTGTAGACTTCGAAAAAGTGTTTAATAGAATGAATTAATTAATATAATAATAATTAAATCAAAACATAACAATAATTGAATAAAAAATCGGTAAGGAAAACTTTTTATATTCCAAGGAAACTGATTAGACTGGTTCAATTGACATTGCATGAATCACAATGTAAAGCCTTTATTAGGGGTAGAGCAAGTAGAGCATTTAAGATGACCGCGGGGGTAAGACAAGGAGATGTTCTCTTAGCCACTTTATTCAACCTGGCCCTACATAATGCAATGAAAGAATTGAAACTAAGAGGGACCATAGTGCATAAATCCCAGCAAGGAATCGCATATGCAGATGATATAGCACTAATTTCACGAAATGTGAATGACCTAAAAGAAATGTTTAACATTCTAGAAAACACTTGAAAAGAAGTGCGGTTGAAGGGTTAGTGAAGAGAAGACCAAATACCTGAAAATGTCAGCTCATCAGAACAAGCGGGACCTACAAAACATAATAATTGTGAATTATGAGTTTGTTGGTGTCAAGGAGTTTACCTATCTAGGAGTCAGACTTGACGATGAAAATAAGATATCAACGGAGATCAACCAAAGGGTATGGGAAGGTAACAGGGCATAATTTGCAAATGTAACAATCCTCAATTAAATTTTACGATCAAGGAACACGAAAATGAAGATCTCTAAAGAGCTTATTAGACCTGTGGTAACTAATGGAGCTGAAACATGGACATTAACAAGTCAGGATGAGGAAACAGAAAATTTGAAAGAAAATGTTAATGCGAATCTATTGCTCAATTAGATCAGGAAAGACATGGAGAATTAGAATGAACATGGAGATAAATGAAATGCTTGAAGGGAAGGACACAGATTTGCCAAGTCACTGCAGATGGCATGGTTCGGGCATGTAGAAAGGATGGAAAATGGCAGAATGCCTCAACTGATACTTAATATCAAGATGGAAGGAGTCAGAAGAAGAGGTAGACCAAGGAAGAGATTGCTACAGGATGTGGAGGATGACTTGAAGGCAATGGGAGTTACAAGATGGAAGGAAAAAGCAGGAACACGAGCTGAATGAATGAACTGAAAACGGAGGCATATTAGAGAGGAAGCAAGGGCCCACACCGGTCTGTAGACCTGCAGATTATGATGAGGTATGTTTGCATACCTCTATACCATCGGAAAACATCTTTCATGTATTGCAAATCAAAATTCTTTCATTTTAAACTGTTTTAATTCTCAATAATGAGTGCCTAACTTAAAGAAATTTACACCAGATTGTAAATAATAGTGGAACCAATATTTTTTTGCCTTTCTGTGTGTAAAAGGTTATTCCTGATAAATAAATAAATTATCCAAATAATGAAAAGCTAACAATACCAAGTAACTCCCAATTCTCACCATCTGTTTAGGAAGAAAGTTGTCTTTCTATGGGGCACTTTGGGTTAGGTTGAGCAGGCAAAACTGGAAGGTGTGAGCTTTTCTTTTGCCCAACACTTTCCATATCATTCTTAGCCTTTTAAAAATCCCCTGCCTAACTCTTCCCCTGGCATACCTTTCCCCTCTTACTCTTTCCATCCAGTGCTTCCGGATCCTCCTTTGCCTGAGTTCTGTTCCTTCTTCCTCTTGAGAGAAGTGGTTAGACCACCGAAAATTCGATACCCAGTGAATTTCTATTTAATATGTTTTTCTGATTTTTTGTCTACCTACTGCAAATTCTATTTTCATTATTATTCACGTCCGTGAGACTTTCACAAAAATGTTATATGCACACACACATTTATATATATATATATACTTGTGTATATATTCATATATATATAACCGCACAATGGGACACAAAATAAAACAGTCGTGCCTGAAGAAGGCCTTGGAGTAGGCCGAAAGCTTAAACAATTTACAATGTGAGTCCCCTTTTATGTGTTATCTGTTTTATTTTGTTCTATTGTGCCATTATATGGCTCTCGTCAGTGCTTCTATATCATCAATGTGGAAGTTCATGTTCATTAAATTAAGAACACAATGTATACATCCACTGTTCTTTATTATCGTACAACTATTTTCAACACTTAGGCATCATTATCAGGTACAAAAATAAAACCAGCTACATCGGCAAAAAAAACATCAGCTACAAAGATCAAATCCAGATGATTAGCCTAAAAAATGTCTAGCGCTTTGCCTAATGTTTTCGGTTTGATTCAACACGTTTTTGTGTTGTCCTTTGTATGTTGTTTACGTTCTGAAATCTTGGCCATTGGATATCGGAGATGAAAAGTGCACCAAATTTAGTAAATTCTACTGTGTGCACTGCATTGGTTATGATGGCTTTATGTTTATAGCCATTGATTCGATTCGTGAAGAAGTAAACAGTTTTATGACCCTTTGATTTTTTAATCAATGTTTTGGGGACATGGTTGAGTTTGAAGCAGCAGTAAATTATTTTTACGTCATAATCAAAGGAATGCAAGCATAGATGAAGCTGTTCAAAGGTTTCCCAGCGTTTCATTTTCTTATTATTGATAGAGCAACTAGAGCATTTAAGATGACCTCTGAGGTAAGACAAGTAGATACTCTCTCAGCCACGTTATTCAACCTGGCCCTACATAATGCAATGAAAGAATTGAAACGAAGAGGGACCATAGTGCATACATCCCAGCAAGGATTTGCATATGCAGCTTATATCACTAATTGCACGAAATGTGAATAACCTAAAAGAAATGTTTAACATTCTAAAAACACTGGTAAAGAAGTAGGGCTGAAGGGTTAGTGAAGAGAAGGCCAAATACCTGAAAATGCCAGCTCATCAGAACAAGCAAGACCTACAAAACATAATAATTGCGAATTATGAGTTTGAGGATGTGAAGGAGTTTACCTATCTAGGAGTCAGACTTGACGATGAAAATACGATATCCACGGAGATCAACGAAAGGGTAATGGAAGGTAACAGGGCATAATTTGCAAATGTAACAATCCTAAAATCAATGTTACTCTAGAGGTACACTAAATTGAAGATCTATAAAACGCTTATTAGACCCGTGGTAACTTATGGAGCTGAAACATGGACATTAATAAGTCCGGATGAGAAAACACTTAGAAAATTCGAAAGAAAAATGTTAAGGAGAATCTATGGCCCAATTAGAGAAGGAGAGAGATGGAAAATTAGAATGAACATGGAGATAAACCAATTACCAGAAGGGAAGGACACAGTTTGACGAATCGTATCAACTCTACTACCCGATTGCTAACCAGTTTGAACGCATTTTAATAGCAGTCACCATAGTGCCTAATAGCCTGAAGCAGTTGTGGTGTTGCTTCAGGACATAGGATTAAGCTCCCGTTGAGATAAAAACGATCAAAGCTAAGATAATTAGCTTAAAAAATGTCCAGCGTTTTGCCTCATGTTATCGGTTTTATTCAACACGCTTTTGCATGTCATTTGTATGTTGTTTACGTTCTGAAATCTTGTTCATTGGATATCGGAGATGGAAAGTGCACCGAATTTAGTAAATTCTACTGCGTGCACTGCATTGGCGATGATGGCTTTATGTTTATAGCCATTGATTCGATTCGTGAAGAAGTAAACAGTTTTATGACCCTTTGATTTTTTAATCAATGTTTTCGGGACATGGTTGAGTTTGAAGCAGCAGTAATTTATTTTTACGTTATAATCAAAGGATTGCAAGCATAGACGAAGCTGTTCAAAGGTTTGCCAGCGTTTCATTTTCTTGTGTCTCTACTATCGCTTGAAACGGATTTTCTGCTGTGGTTGACATTTAATATTTGTAGGTTCACAGTGGCAGGTATGTACAAATGTTAAGGAAGATTACTGTTAACAAAAATACCCTTTTATTTTTGCGATGGAAGTGCTAGGGAATTTACTTACCTTACTATATGCCTCGTAATTTTACCATCTGTTTTGTGATTTTTATGAGTTCATTTTTATTTTACTTCAAAATCCGAAAATATTGAAAATTATATTTCTCCATATAAAATTCATGCAGCTATTATCGACGTTATTGGTTCACAAGATGAAAATTAATTTCTGAGTCGTGTAGACTTTTTTTAAACGAAACAATACATTGCGAATTGGTTAGTAAAAGAGGTAAATTTAAATGTATTTATTGCACAGTGGTTTTGAGTCTCTTTAGACAACATTTTGCAAAATGATAATGATGCTTTATTCACGATAGGCCGGTTCAGTAGGGTTTCGTCATAGTTTTACATCACGTGAAAAACGGTTATTTACATAACATTATGGTCCCTTATCACTGAAATTAGGCGATCTTTCCTCGATGTTTATGTCAAGGGAGGTTATCATTATTATGAATATTTATGATTTTCGTATATATGCATGTTATCTTTATGAGATAAGAATAGATTGTATATCTATATTAGCGTGACCAGGCCAACCATTATCACAAATTGCAGCTCATGGAAATGAAGTCTGCAGTAGTGTCTTAATGGTAGTTTAAAGATAGCTCGTATGAACTTTAAAAATGTTTTCTGAACTTCAAAATGTTTTGGTAATGGCTTAAGCCACACGAGAATATAATGCTATATGAAAATTGAGAATAAAACTTTGAATGATGAAGGCATTTTAGTATATTTGAGCTAGTACTGAAATACAAATATCTTAGTGGAAAGAAGAGTTTTATTAAGTTTAGATAAAATTGTATACATAAGGACCACTTTCGGGATGATTCAATGTGAACACTCGAAAAATTTATGCTGTGAATAAAAATCAGGCCCTTATCATAGAGTCTAACTGACTAATGGTTTTTTGCAAAAAAGTATGCATACTGTTTTTGTCCATGTGTCGAAAATAAGTTTTTGAAAACCAATTTTCAAGACATAACTGAGGAGGCTGCTTTATGTTGCAGAATAAGATTGGTTTTGGTATTTATTAGAATGGTAGTATCATCACCAAAGAAATGGATTTGGCATATTATTTATGTAGATTAAAAATAGCAAATAACCCAGGATAGATCCCTAAGGCACATGTATTTTAACCTCTTGTTCTTCTGTTTGGTAGTTTTCTTTGTAAGTTTTAGGTTCATTAAGATGGGATATTGACGTCGTTGGGACGTCCTTGACAAAATGCCATCATTTATAATGTCAAAAGCTAGTTAAGAGCAACACATATCCCCAGGGATAGATACTTATTGTCCATAGCATGTAGTACATTTGCAGTGAATTCATGGAGTGCTGTAGATGTTGGTTGCACCTTCCCAAAACCCATTTGTTGATTTTAAAAAAGTGTTTTATAGGAAGTTTACAATGCGGTTAACCATAAAAAGTTTAGAAAAACAATAGATCAGTTTTATTGGTCTATAGTTTCCCACTTCATTCACATTGCCCATGTTATGAATTGGTGTAAATTTTCTCAACTTTGGGCCTGATGCAAAACTACCTTCAGACAGAGACAGGTTGCAGGGATATACAAGGTCTTTAGCAATTTGAGGGATAGAAAATGGAATTACTTTGTCATGTAAATCATCTCTCCCTGAACAAAGCTTATTGCTAAGAGTATGGCATAGTTCTATAGCGTATTACCAGTGAGCCATTTAAGAAAGCAGTATGTTTAAGATGATATCCTTTTTCAGACTCCATCATGAAGGTGGGGAAAAATTTTCCCAGTTGGTCTCCTTCAGAGAAACAATTTTTATTGAAGAAATGAATATTTGAAAAAAAAATTCTGCATTTTCATTGTATTTTGGTGCATTTCACGAATGTTATGCAATTTCTAATCGTCTTACGAATGAATTTGAATTATATATTTTTGTATCTAGTCGATTCATAATATGTATCATAGTGGATACATGTAATCTATGAAACAAAAGTATACTTTCTTAGTCAAATCCTAGCCTAATGACATGAGCATTCTGTAAGAGTGAGAATCCCATTGTGTTAATTTTTAGACCAGTTCTGTACAAATTAGGACAAAATTTGCATTTTAACTCATTCTTTTAAAATAAGTAGTGCCAGTGGAAAGGTCAATTTAAAATCTTTAATTGGTCCATAATAAATAATCCCAAAAAAAGAATATATATATATATATATATATATATATTCCTTATCTCTATTTCAATGTGAATGAATATATATATATATTCACTTTCTTGGAAAAGCCACGAACGTGCACAATAAAATTCACTAAATAGTCATAGCAAACACAGAAACTAAAACATATAAAAGAGGGACACACTAGTTCTCGAATTTTCGGTGGTGCAACCACCTTTCTCAAGAGGAATTAGGAACAGAACTTAAGAGGAATTAGGAAGTTCTGTTCCTAATTCCTCTTGAGAAAGGTGGTTGCACCACCGAAAATTCGAGAACTAGTGAGTCCCTCTTTAATATGTTTTAGTTTCTGTGTTTGCTATGACTATTTAGTGAATTATATATATATATATAGGGGAGGGGGGGCGGAAGGTTTAGGGACTGTTGGGAAAGAAATTAAAGATGGCGGTTAAGGGTGGGAATTTTAAAGGATCGGAAATATAGGATGTATGCGGATTCGCGAGTTCTCACCTCTATGTTGGTGGCTGAATCGGGTAGAGATTCTAGAACTGTTAGGGAAAAGCATTTGTCAAATGATAGGATGTGTGAACTTGCGTGTAAAGGGATAGGAAGAGTGCCCTCCCCAGGCACTCTTCCCTCAAAACCTCTCAGTCTGACCTGAAGAAGGCCTCGGAGAAGGCCGAAAGCTCAAAATCATCTACAGTGTGAGTGTCCTTTTACGTGTTATCTGTTTTATTCTGTATATATGTATATATACAGAATATCTGAATATATGTATATATAAAACCATAAACTCAGTAATCAACCCGAAGGTCGGTTTAGTAGGTGATGGTAGAGCTCACCCATGTACCAAGCCCTATACGGCGTGTGAATATTCACACATCAGGGTAGGGGGGCCAGTTCCTTTCCCTGTGCCGGTTATGGTTTCCCAGTAAGATCTGGTACCCGAAAAATCAACTAGCTTGGGTGGAGCTGCAGGTGCCCAAAGTGCCTTGCCTGGGAATCGAACCCGGGACCCTCAGGTCAGAATTCCAACGCTCTCCCCGCTAGACCACCGCGACCCATATATATATATATATTATTATTATTATTATTAGGTAATCTACCGGTTAAGGTAGGTTTTTGGATGGACACAACTATCAAATAAACATTTTGTGACTCCCCACCTAGCACACTAATCTACATCAGGTCCCTCTTCATCTCTGCGTACTTCTTTCCTCCCTTCATCCCGTCCAACATCCCTATCCTGTTCCTACCCTTACCTCGCTTGCCCAACATTCTCCCCTCTATTACCCTCTTCAACATTCCACTACCGCTAAATACGCCTTTCATCCATTTTTCCTGCCTCCATAGGATTTCTCTCAACAAACCCCTCTCCTCACCCACCATTTCCAGTACTTCCTCATTTGTTTTCCTTTCAGTCCATTTCACCTTCTCCATTCTTCTCCACACCCACATTTCAAAAGCCTCCAATCTACGTCTATCCACCTGCTTCAGCGACCACGTTTCCGCGCCGTACATAGCTACGCTCCATATCAGAGTTTTTACGAGTCTTGTCTTAACATCCCTACTCAACGTCTCCGTCATCAACTCCCTCCTCCTTGAGAAAGCCTCCTTGCCTAGCGCAATTCTTCTCCTTACGTCCCTACCAATATATATATATATATATATATATATATATATATACACTTTTTTGGAAAACCCACAAACGTGTAATGTAAATTCACTGATAAGTCATAACAAACACAGAAACCAAAACACAAAAGAGGAAAAACTCACTGGTTCTCGAATTTTCGGTGGTCCAACCACCTTTCTCAAGAGGAATTAGGAACAGAACTCCAGAATATATATATATATATATATATATATATATATATATATATATATATATATATATATATATATATATATATATATCGTCACTCAGAATCTAATCATGCTGTTATAGTAACTTAAAAATCAATATTCCCTTGAATGTAATACAATGCATACATTTGTGATGGCTACCCTATTTCATTTAAAAATATAAAAGAGTTAAGTTAATTTTATTAAGATTATTATGTGTTTTTGCCTTTTCCATGATACCTATGAAATGCAAGAAGAAGTAAATTCATGGATGATGGTGGCTTGCTGATTTATTTACTGCATGTGAAATGAACCAGCATTATTATTATTCTAAGGTAATTTATCAGTAAAGGAAAGTTTTTGGATCGACACAACTACCAAATAAATATTTTTTGACTCCTAGAGCACTTTTCCAGGTTTTGATGGCTGATTTCCTGGTATGAATCATGTTCAAAACACAGGGTTTTCACATCATGAAATTTCTACATTTCAGATCATGTCATCAGAAAACTCTTCCTAAAATTGATGGTTTTCAGTTGATCATTATTATGTATTTGAAATCATTTTGCATTTTATCTCGGATAAAGGGAGCTTGTTTTAAAAAAGTCATGTGCATAGGTATTTAAGTCGCAGGTGGAGATGATTTCAAAGAAGGCACCTATAAAGATAATTTCAAAGAAGGCTTATATGAAGAGGATCCTCCAAAGAAGGCACATATGAAGATAATTTCAAAGAAGGCTTATATGAAGAGGATCCTCCAAAGAAGGCACATATGAAGATAATTTCAAAGAAGGCTTATATGAAGAGGTTCCTCCAAAGAAGGCACATATGAAGATTATTTCAAAGAAGGCTTATATGAAGAGGATCCTCCAAAGAAGGCACATATGAAGATTATTTCAAAGAAGGCTTATATGAAGAGGATCCTCCAAAGAAGGCACATATGAAGATTATTTCAAAGAAGGCTTATATGAAGAGGATCCTCCAAAGAAGGCACATATGAAGATTATTTCAAAGAAGGCTTATATGAAGAGGATCCTCCAAAGAAGGCACATATGAAGAGGTTCCTCCAAAGAAGGCACATATGAAGAAGGTTACGTTGGAAATACATGTGAGTTTGTAAAATAATGGAAAAAATGAGGAGTATATTTAAGAAGGCACAGTTCTTAAAGTAGTTCTGTATGAATGGGTTTTAAAGGAAGGTATGTTTGAAGAGTAATTAAGTTTTTGCCCATCTGAATTGTAATCTCATCAAAATCTTTCCAAGGATTCATGTTCTTATGTTCATTCTAAATTTTAATGACTAATTGATGTAGGCTGTAAATATTTATTGAGACTTATTTTAATGTTAATGAGATTCTTATATTTGGCTCGTCAATGGTCTAAGATATGCACTTACTTTACATTGAAAAATTTTTTTACTATTCAAAGTGAGTTTGGAAAAACAAGTTTCAATTAGAAGTCAAACTGAAATTTTTTCTATATCTCATCCTTTCAAATGCCTTTAGCTGTAGGATTTTAATTATTTTCTAATATGGATCATTGTTAATGTGACTGAATTTATCCCAGTTTTAACATTTTCTATAGTTTCTGTATGGTATAAAAATATATTGTTACAAGTGCATTGAGCTAATTTTATGAGTTATGTTTCAATGGTTTCAATTCAGATAAAGATATTAATTCATACTTTTAGACGTTTATATTTGCCTTCCTAAAATGTGTAAGTGGGTACTGATAGTCCAGGGGTAGCGTGTTCGACTGCTAACTGGAGGGTGCAGGTTCGATTCCTGGGAAAGCCTCTGGGCACCCTGAGCTCCACCCAAGCTGTTATTTTTGAGTACTAGATCTTCCTGTAAAACCATAACCAGTATAGGGAAATATATTGTGAGCACCGCCTTCCTTTTCAGGCGTAAATTTCACATGCCATTGGCCTTATAAAAGGGTGAAGTATATCACCTATTCTCATGGGAAATTAATTTTTAGTTAATGTATTGTAAAAAATGTTCTGGTTTAAATAAGGTGAGAAATAAGTAGTTACATGCATACCTACGCACATGCCTGACACTATATTGTGCTTATTGGAATGCTATAAGCTTAAGAGCTCTAAACTGATGTTTTTAATGTAATTTTTTAACTACTGGTATTGTAATATCTGTAGTGTACTGCTTACCAATGTAAAACCTACATTAATGTTGAGAAAATTAATTATATCATTGTGATATAACGTTTGAACTACAAGGATTTATGGTGGGCATCAGAAACTTAATAAAACTTCAATTTATCTGTTTGGCATAATTCGTTGTCTCGGGCGTGACTTCATGGAATCGACTTAACATAATGAAAAGAGAAACTTTGTAATTCCACATATAGTAGATTTATTAGACGGACGACCTAGGTTTCGACGTGGCACATCATCATCAGGTACATTTAACGAAATCTTGTACCCTTCCCACTCCCCCCTTCTAGACCTTCCTTCCTTCCACACCTAATGACACTTCACCTACCTTACCTCCCCTACCGGCTCTTAATACAGCATTTTTATGTACACTCGGGATTTCCCCTCCCCCTCCTGACCCACGCGTCCCATTCACTACTTCCCCCTTCCTGAGATTACCCAGTTCCTAATCCTTTCCTTTCTTCCAGTCCCTATGCTCTCAGCCCCCTTGACCACTTCCGGGCCAAAACCTGCCCCCCCCCCCCTTTGGGGTTTCCCCCCTCCCCCTTCCCTCTCTCCCTCCCTCTCCCTCCCCCAACCCAAATTTTGTGTGACTATATATTCTCTGTCTTCTTTGCAAAATGTACCTGATGATGACGTGCCACGTCGAAACCTAGGTCGTCCATCTAATAAATCTATGTGGAATTACAAAGTTTCTCTTTTCTTTATATCTGTTTGTCCTTATTGTGAACACATTATATTATGTCCTAAATTGTCCACAGTTGTCAGGTACTTTTCCTCGAAGGTTAATTGTTCAATACCAACCTCTGTAATAATTCATTCTTTTATTCCTCCACTGTATGCATTACATTACAATGTCACCAACTAAGTAGTAAGTATGTCACATGTTTTACTCGGTGATCAGTTTTTTAGTCTTCCATGCCAGGTTAAGAAGCAGCTGTGAAGTGTGCACTATTGGATATTTTCATGGAAATTTTATGAAATTGTCAATCTTTCTCTATGTTTTGTTCAAATATCATATCATTGCTCTCAAAGATGAATTATTTATGTATTTAATAAGATTTATATATAAGAAAGATTATATTTCTTGGCCTCATTTGTCACCATATTTTCCAATTAAGTGCCTCAAAAGTATGCACTAGCCTCTTCATAGCAACACCACATGTACTGCCGATCTTCAGCAAGGTAAGCCTAGTGTGACTGAAGCCATCAGAAACAACAAACTCATCTTCCCAATTATCGTAAGTATTCCATTGTAATTTCAATTGTTTCTCTCGAACTCTTTGTTTATTTTATTCTTTCAATTGGTACCACTTTTGATATTTTTCTAAAGTATTGGTTCAGTGATATTTACTGTTATCTATCTATTGTAATGGGATGTGTTTCTGTCGATTCGACTAATTGAACAAATACCAAATGACGACATTATAAAAGATAGATAGATTTGAATAACATTTAGAAAGACTATTTTCTTGATGATGTGAATAGTGTTCTTAATAGATATTATAACCTTTGTAAACATCTCAATTTCAGCATGAAGTTCATTTTCCTGATTGAATTAGTTAATACTTATTCAGTCTTGAGGCAAACATTACTTATAAGCACATATATACGACAATGTTGCTCATACTTCTCCCATTTTCCGATTGCCATGGTTATGTTCCCCAATCCCTCTACAGGTGATTCAGATATATAATCTCTTCAAAAGACTGTCTCTCAAGTGTTACCCCAATTGTGAGCAGTGCTATATAATATCGGTAATTCAGGTGATTCTGGATTTAAACGATAAAATTAATAACTACTTTAAGTGATCCAATTCTTACCTGCGAAAGAAGGTTTTCTACTGACTTTTAGTAATCAAACCACGTTACTTTTCCACATAAACTTTTTAATTTTTACAACCCAGGTTTCGTTATAGCATAACATCATCAGGACATGATGGACCTGATGATGTTATGCTATAACGAGACCTGGGTTTTAAAAATTAAAAAGTTTATGTGGGAAAGTAAAGTGGTTTGATTATTAAAAGTCAGTATGAAGATTTTCCACCAAGTTATGCCAGGAACTGTTTTATTTAAGAAGGCTTTTTACTTCCCATATTTGATGGTATTTAGGTGTAAGATGCACCTTTTTGCAGATTTTTTTATTATTATGAAATCTACTGGTTAAGGTAGGTTTTTGGATAGGCACAAATACCAAATGAATCTTTTAGTGCAACCCAACCATGTACTATATATATATATGTATACATTGATGATATAGAAGCACATACGAGAGCCATATCATAGCACAATGGAACACAAAATAAAACAGATAACACATAAAGGGACACTCACATTGTAGATTGTTTAAGCTTTTGGCCTACTCCAAGGCCTTCTTGAGGTCAGACTGTTTTATTTTGTGTCCTATTGTGCCATTGTATATATGTATGTGTGTGTAACACTTTTGTGAAAGTCTCACGGACGTGAATAATAATGTAAATGGAATTAGCACTAGGTAGACAAAAACATGAAATAGAAACTCACTGGGTATCGAATTTTCAGTGGTCTAACCACCTCTCTCAAGAGGGGGAAGGAACAGAACTGAGGCAAAGGAGGGTCCAAAGTACTGGATGGAAAGAGTATGAGGAGAAAAGTATGCAAGGGGATTTTTAAAAGGGTAAGAATGATATGGAAGGTGTTGGGCAAAAGAAAAGATCACTTACAATCTCCAGTTTTGCCTGCTCAACCTAGCCCAAAATGCCCCATAGAAAGGCAACCTTCTTCCTGAGCAAATGGTGAGAATTGGGAGTTACTTGGTATTGTTAGCTTTTCATTATTTGGATAATTTATTTATTTATCAGGAATAACCTTTTACACACAGAAAGGCAAAAAAATATTGGTTCCACTATTATTTACAAACTGGTGCAAATTTCTTTAAGTTACGCACTCATTATTGAGAATTAAAACAATTTAAAATGAAAGAACTTTGATTTGCAATACATGAAATATGTTTTCAGATGGTATAGAGGCATGCAAGCTTAACTCTTCTTCATCTGCAGCTCTACAGACCGGTGTGGGCCTTGGCTTCCTCTATGATATGCCTCCATTCAGTTCTTGTTCTTGCTTTTTCCTTCCATCTTGTAACTCCCATTGCCTTCAAGTCATTCTCCACATCCTGTAGCCATCTCTTCCTTGGTCTACCTCTTCTTCTGACTCCTTCCATCTTTCTATAAAGTATCAGTTTGGGCATTCTGCCATTTTCCATCCTTTCTACATGGCCCAACCATGCCAGCCGCAGTGACTTGGCAAATCTACTTGTGTCCTACCCTTCGAGTAATTCATTTATCTCCATGTTCATTCTAATTCTCCATCTCTCTCCTTCTCTAATTGGGCCATAGATTCTCCTTAACATTTATCTTTAGAATTTTCTAAGTGTTTTCTCATCCTGGCTTGTTAATGTTCATGTTTCAGCTCCATAAGTTACCACGGGTCTAATAAGCATTTTATAGATCTTCATTTTCGTGTTCCTTGATAGTAAAATTGAATTGAGGATTGTTACATTTGCAAAGTATGCCTGTTACCTTCCCATACCCTTTCGTTGATCTCCGTGGATATCTTATTTTCATTGTTAAGCTTGACTCCTACCTTGACCACCTTGACACCCTCAAACTCATAGTTTGTAATTATTATGTTTTGTATGTCCCGCTTGTTCTGATGAGCAGACATTTTCAAGTATTTGGTCTTCTCTTCACTAACCTGCAGCTCCATTTCCTTACCAGTGTTTTCTAGAATGTTAAACATTTCTTTTAAGTCATTGTCTTGCCATGTATTTTATGGCTTTAAATAAGCACCTTTTTCCAAAATTATGCTTTAAAAAATCACCTGCATCTTCATATGAAGGCTATAATTACATGGGTTAACATTCAATACTGAAAGTTGTTGTTACTCCAGGTGGTCAGTTGTACCAAATTTGACTTCCTTATATTTATGTGTTTATAATATATATTATTCAAGTGAGAGATGTGTTTGGGATTGTAATTATTAAGTTCATCACAATTATGTGACATGAATATAGCTGCTTGCTTCTTTTTTGATGTTGAAAGTGGTGCAAGCAAGATATTGAATGAACTTGATCATATTTTATAACCACTAATCATAAAAAAAACTTGATTAATAAAACAGTTTCTGGTGTAATTTGGTGGGAAATCTTCATACTGAAGAGTTACAACCTGGGTTGTAAAAATTAAAAAGTTTTGTGGAAAAGTAAAGTCGTTTGATTATTAAAAGTCAGTATAACAAAACTTCGTTCACTCTTCCATGGAGTGGAATTATTTGTTTTGCAAATATTATACAAATAAATGCGACAACAGCCAGCAAGAGTTAAGTTACACAATTCAATTTAAACTGAGTATACCAGACTACATTGAGTAGAACGGAAACAGAAATTACTTTTGTAATTACATCAATGCTGCTGACATGTATTTGGCTTTTCTGAAACATAGGTTCTAAGAAGAACTAAAATTTGAGTTTGTTGGTTGTTGCACTTTAATGAGGACTGTAAAAATGTTTCTCTTGTATATGCCTCAGTAAATTAAGGATCCATCAAATAGGGTATTCACTCAAGGGCTAACTGAGAAATTCATAGAATCAACCAGAGGAATATGCCTTTCTTTGCATGGAAGGCCTGATCTCTTGCAAGTTCTGGAATAAACCATATATTGGCTGGGGAATGTAATTTATAATGAGGAGATGAGGGGCTGCATACTAAGAACTAGTGAGGATATGGTTGAGATCATCTGTTTGCACAAAGAAACTGGTGGTAGGAGAACTTTACTTAAGAGGTTCTTTCCAGGTGTAAGATGCTAAGTGTAAGACTCCTGTGGTCATTCACGAGATTTTTCCAGGGTTTTGTATTTTACTATCCCTCCTGTATTCTGAATAGCCAATAGGATTTCCCTGTATAGGACCTTGGTCCAACCTTTCTGAGCTGGGATGCAGGTGGACTATTACACATGTCAGCTTATTCCTATTCAGATTATACAGATGAACTTACATCATGGGATATGCTGCCATCATCTCCTTATTATTTACAACCATCCCATTGTGTAAAGGAAAGTTTCACTTACCACCTCCAGTTCTGTCTGCTCAACCTAACCCAAAACATTCAGTAGAAATACAACCCCCTTCCTGAACAGATGATGAATAATGAGAATTTGGACTTAGTGTTCTTGGTATTATATTTTGTGGATATTCTTTAAGTTCCATAATTTTTATTTGATCTTTTATTTACCCCTCACTGTGAGGCCACCTAATAGAAGTTGTTATATTGTGTGTACATAATAGTGCCAAAACAAATAAAATCATTGCAATTCAGGTTAGTCATTAAAAATTATTATTATATACGTCATCTACCAGTTAAGGTATGTTTTGGATGGACATGACTGCCAAATACATATTTGTTTCTATTAACAAATCGCACCATTGTTCAAATGGAAAAAGGGAGCTGGTTAATAGTTTAATCCTGGCATAAGTACACTGGGTTAGCATGCCTTTATGTGAGTAAAGCTTCTTTTAAATTTTAATGATCTCTTTCTTATTTTCTACATGGCAGTAAAAGTTAGATGAAAATAGATAGAACTTGGGTAGGAATTTGGGGAATAATTGGGTATTTCTTCCACCCCTCCCCAAAGGCAACATTACAGAGATTTTGGAGGACACATTCTCGGGGAGACACAACCTCCAATTTTAAAATCTCCAATTTTGTTTTCATGAATCTTTCACCAAAGTGGATATGGTGATACTATAATTTTGGATTCTTGCATTTATCATTCCAACCTTTTTTGCTTGGAAACTGCCTGTAATTTTTTAACTTACAATTGGTGGGCAATACTCAATATTTGGAAAAAATAGAATTCTACAGCAAACTACCCCTACATGTGATTGGACAATGATGGTGAAAATGCAAGATATATCCTTGGTTGTATGCATCTACAAAATTTGGCAAGATTGGATTAACACATACAAGGATTCGCAGGTATTTAGACTAGATATTCATCAGTAATATTCACTGATTCTAGATTTAAGGATTTCATTGGATGAATCTACTATGCGACGAAGAGGATGAGTATGCAAAAGAGTTAACTTTGAAAATGCAAAGACAGTCATTATTGTAAGTATTTAGAAAATAAATTAATTCCGCTTAAGTGTAGCAGAGAATTATACTTCAAAATCAAACCTGCTTTGCCATAAAAACAATGGCTTTTTTATTTTCTAATTCACTATGTATACTTACGTGGACCATGCGCTAATTTTTATTCCAAGGCTTCTGTTGGTTAATTCAGACGAAAAACTAACACTAAGCTCGAGTGATGAAGAATTACTTCCATTTGCACTGATAACAGTACTTTTACATTGACTTCATCAGAAGCAAAATAAATTGCTACATTTACAGAATTTTAAATGAGATAAAACTGAGCTCGTAAAAACCACCGAACAAAGTCGAGTCTCGCACATGTTGTAAATTATTTAAAGCATTTTCTTTTAACCATGCACTACCAGTATATAGATATCCGGTTATTCTTGGATAGACGTAAAGATTTGTACATCAGTACCGTTGTGTACATCCATAAAAAATGTCAACAGTCGCATTAGTACTAAAAGATATTAACGCCAGAAAATAAACCGTCGGCAGACTTTTAAATGTTGCGTCGATGTTAGCAATCATTTAATTGTAACGTAATAAGAGTCACCGCAGCTGAATTTTAAATATAATGTGCAACTTTGTCTCCTTTATCCACTGCATGCGATTTCAAAACATAGCATGAACAAATGACAACCAGAAAGCGGGTGGTACAACTTAAATAAACTACATTTTAAAAAATAAATTAATATGACTCACATCCATGTTGTATTTTTTCATCGGGAGGTAAATATCACGTTTTAGAAGTCCCACGAGCTTTAGTAGCTGTCGGAAAGCTTTTAAATGAGCGAATGAAAATTTATCATGAACGACATCTGATATATACAATAGGTGAAACTGCAAATATTAGCCTCTTCACTGTCTATTGTTGTAAGTTAAAGAGTACATTTATTGGTCGTTAAAGAGTCCATTTATGTGCCATGAAAAGAATTATTATAGATTTGACAACCACTACGAATCTTTAAAAAAATTTCAAAATGATCTGAAATTGCGATTATTAAAAAACGCAAGCCAAATGAATGTTATGCGCTAATTATATAAAAATATTGGAAATGCAACCTGTCTGGTATATGCGCATGAGAGGAGATGTTCCAGGGAAGACGACGATATAACAGGCCCAATCATAGCTTTTTCATAAATACATTGTTATATAACCTTTTATTTCATGAAATATTACATTTACCAGGGAAAAATATAAAAAAGAATATAATCTATCAAGCGATGTAAAGGAATTATTGCACCTCTGAGGGCAACTGTAAGCTGAAATACTAAAATGACGGTGGCAAGCGGTAACGGAGGTAACCGCAAAGTCTGAAAATCCGGCGTTTCAGAAACACGCTACTCGGCGAACATAACATGCCAGGAGGTATCCTCGTAGAAGGCCCCACTTAACTCATACCCCTGCCTCCGTAGGATAATTCTCCCCTCCTGCTCACGCCTGGTAGTACCCCATTGGCAGAAAAATCCGGGAGGCGGAGTTTACGAAAAATGTAAAAGGGCTTTAGCAAATCCGTGGACACCTCCCACTCCCCATTCAGTGAAGCGGAAAAAATTATGATTGGCCAGGTTTCTCGCAGGGTCGAGGACCCACCTACTCGTCCGAAGAGCCAATAAGGCCGCCTGTGACCGTTGGAGTGGTGTGAGGTAATTTCCGCAGCATTAGACTGAAGTCAAGTGGCGTCTTTTACGAGGACACCTCCTGGCATGTTATGTTCGCCGGATAGCGAGTTTCTGAAACGCCGGATATTCTTACCTTGCGGTTGTTGCCGCCGCCTTTGAACGTCGTCATTCTCGTGTTTTAGTTCATATTTGCTCATAGAGGTGCAATAAATCGTAAACACCCCTTGATATTTTATGTTCTTTTTATTATTATCCCAGGTATATGTAATAATCCTTAAAATAAAAAGCTTACCTAATATTGGATATATTAAAAAGCGACGACTGACGTCGAATAGAAAATAATTATTATTTTAGCGGTTGAAATATTATGCAAATATAAATAATTGTTTTTGTCGTTAAAGTTTCATTAAGGCAATTGTATTATAGATGAATTACATTATGGAAAGCTTAGTAAGAAAGATATTCGGGGATAAACACGAAGGATTTTGCGAAATGAGTAAGCGCGCAAAGCGAATACAACCATAAACACCAAAAATCCGGCGTTTCAGAAATTTGGTATCCGGCGAACATAACATGTTAGGAGGTATCCTCGTAAAAGGCGCCACTTGACTTCAGTCTAATGCTGCGGAAATTACCTCACACCACTCCAACGGTCACAGGCGGCCTTATTGGCTCTTCGGACGAGTAGGTGGGTCCTCGACCCTGCGAGAAATCTGGTCAATCATAATTTTTTCCGCTCCACTGAATGGGGAGTGGGAGGTGTCCACGGATTTGCTAAAGCCCTTTTACATTTTTCGTAAACTCCGCCTCCCGGATTTTTCTGCCAATGGGGTACTACCAGGCGTGAGCAGGAGGGGAGAATTATCCTACGGAGGCAGGGGTATGAGTTAAGTGGGGCCTTCTACGAGGATACCTCCTGGCATGTTATGTTCGCCGAGTAGCGTGTTTCTTAAACGCCGGATTTTCAGACTTTGCGGTTACCTCCGTTACCGCTTGCCACCGTCATTTTAGTATTTCAGCTTACAGTTGCCCTCAGAGGTGCAATAATTCCTTTACATCGCTTGATAGATTATATTCTTTTTTATATTTTTCCCTGGTAAATGTAATATTTCATGAAATAAAAGGTTATTTAACAATGTATTTATGAAAAAGCTATGATTGGGCCTGTTATATCGTCGTCTTCCCTGGAACATCTCCTCTCATGCGCATATACCAGACAGGTTGCATTTCCAATATTTTTATATAATTAGCGCATAACATTCATTTGGCTTGCGTTTTTTAATAATCGCAATTTCAGATCATTTTGAAATTTTTTTAAAGATTCGTAGTGGTTGTCAAATCTATAATAATTCTTTTCATGGCACATAAATGGACTCTTTAACGACCAATAAATGTACTCTTTAACTTACAACAATAGACAGTGAAGAGGCTAATATTTGCAGTTTCACCTATTGTATATATCAGATATCGTTCATGATAAATTTTCATTCGCTCATTTAAAAGCTTTCCGACAGCTACTAAAGCTCGTGGGACTTCTAAAACGTGATATTTACCTCCCGATGAAAAAATACAACATGGATGTGAGTCATATTAACTTATTTTTTAAAATGTAGTTTATTTAAGTTTTACCACCCGCTTTCAGGTTGTCATTTGTTCATGCTATGTTTTGAAATCGCATTCAGTGGATATAGGAGACAAAGTTGCACATTATATTTAAAATTCAGCTGCGGTGACTCTTATTACGTTACAATTAAATGATTGCTAACATCGACGCAACATTTAAAAGTCTGCCGACGGTTTATTTTCTGGCGTTAATATCTTTTAGTACTAATGCGACTGTTGACATTTTTTATGGATGTACACAACGGTACTGATGTACAAATTTTTACGTCTAACCAAGAATAACCGGATATCTATATACTGGTAGTGCATGCTCAAAAGAAAATGCATTAAATAATTTACAACATGTGCGAGACTCGACTTTGTTCGGTGGTTTTTACGAGCTCAGCTTTATCTCATTTAAAATTCTGTAAATGTAGCAATTTATTTTGCTTCTGATGAAGTCAATGTAAAAGTACTGTTATCAGTGCAAATGGAAGTAATTCTTCATCACTCGAGCTTAGTGTTAGTTTTTCGTCTGAATTAACCAACAGAAGCCTTGGAATAAAAATTAGCGCATGGTCCACGTAAGTATGCATAGTGAATTAGAAAATAAAAAAGCCATTGTTTTTATGGCAAAGTAGGTTTGATTTTGAAGTATAATTCTCTGCTACACTTAAGCGGAATTAATTTAATTTCTATATACTTACAATAACGAGTGTCTTTGCATTTTCAAAATTAACTCTTTTGCATACTTATCCTTTCGTCGCATAGTAGATTCCTCCAATGAAATGCATAATACTAGAATCAGATCATATTACTGATGAATTTCTAACCGAATTACCTGCGAATCCTTGTATGTGTTAATCCAATCTTGCCAAATTTTGTAGATGCATACAACCAAGGACATATCTTGCATTTTCACCATCATTGGCCAATCACATGTAGGGGTAGTTTGCTGTAGAATTCTATTTTTTCCAAATATTGAGTATTGCCCACCAATTGTAAGTTAAAAAATTACAGGCAGTTTCCAAGCAAAAAAGGTTGGAATGATAAATGCAAGAATCCAAAATTATAGTATCACCATATCCACTTTGGTGAAAGATTCATGAAAACAAAATTGGGGATTTTAAAATTGGAGGTTGTGTCTCCCCGAGAATGTGTCCTCCAAAATCTCTGTAATGTTGCCTTTGGGGATGGGTGGAAGAATTGTACAAGGGTGCGATTTGTTAAGATAAATATCTATTTGGCATTCATGTCCATCCAAAACCTTCCATAACTGGTAAATGACCTAATAATAATAGTTATTAATGACCAACCTGAATTGCAATGATTTTATTTGTTTTTAGACTATTGTGTCCACACACAGTACTTATATAACAACTTCTATTAGGTGTCCTCACAGTGAGGGGCAAATAAAAGATCAAATAAAAATTATGGAATTTAAAGAGTATCCACAAAATATAATACCAAGAACACTAAGTCCAAATTCTCATTATTCATCATCTGTTCAGGAAGGAGGTTGTCTTTTCTACTGAATGTTTTGGGTTAGGTTGAGCAGACAGAACTGGAGGTGGTAAGTGAAACTTTCCTTTACACAATGGGATGGTTGTAAATAATAAGGAGATGATGGCAGCATATCCCATCCTTATAATTTGAATAGGAATAAGCTGACCTGTGTAATAGTCCACCTGCATCCCAGCTCAAAAGGTTGGACCAAGGTCCTATACAGGGAAATCCTATTGGCTATTCAGAATACAGGAGGGATAGAAAAATACAAAACCCTGGAAAAATCTCGTGAATGACCACAGGAGTCTTACACTTTGCATCTACACCTGGAAAAAACCTCTAAGTTAAGTTCTCCTACCACCAGTTTCTTAGGGTGAACTGATGATCTCAACCATATCCTCACTAGTTCTTAGTATGCAGCCCCTCATCTCCTCATTATAAATTACATTCCCCAGCCATTATATGGTTTATTCCAGAACTTGCAAGAGATCAGGGCTTCCATGCAAAGAAAGGCATATTCCTCTGGTTGATTCTATGAATTTCTCAGTTAGCCCTTGAGTGAATACCCTATTTGATGGATCCTTTATTTACTAAGTTATATAAATGAGAAACTTTTTTACAGTCCTCATTAAAGTGCAACAACAAACAAACTCAAATTTTAGTTCTTCTTAGAACCTGTTTCAGAAAAGCCAAATACATGTCAGCAGCAATGATGTAATTACAAAACTAATTTCTGTTTCCCTTCTCCTCAATGTAGTCTGGTATACTCAGTTTAAATTGAATTGTGTAACTTAACTCTTGCTGGCTGTTGTCACATTTATTTGTATAATATTTGCAAAACAAATAATTCCACTCCATGGAAGAGTGAACGAAGTTTTGTTATACTGACTTTTAATAATCAAACGACTTTACTTTTCCACAAAACTTTTTAATTTTTACAACCCAGGTTGTAACTCTTCAGTATGAAGATTTCCCACCAAATTACACCAGAAACTGTTTCATTAATCAAGTTTTTTTTATGATTAGTGGTTATAAAATTTCATCAATCAAATCAAGTCAATCATTCAATCAAAAATCAAGTTCATTCAATATCTTGCTTGCACCACTTTCAACATCAAAAAAGAAGCAAGAAGCTATATTCATGTCACATAATTGTGATGAGCTTAATAATAACAGTCCCAACAACATCTCTCAATTGAATAATATATATTATAAACACATAAATATAAGGAAGTGAAATTTGGTACAACTGACCACCTGAAGTAACAACAACTTTCAGTATTGAATGTTAACCCATGTAATTATAGCCTTCATATGAAGATGCAGGTGATTTATTAAAGCATAATTTTGGAAAAAAGGTGCTTATTTAAAGCCATAAAATGCATGGCAAGACAATGACTTAAAAGAAATGTTTAACATTCTAGAAAACACTGGTAAGGAAATGGAGCTGCAGGTTAGTTAAGAGAAGACCAAATACTTGAAAATGTCTGCTCATCAGAACAAGCGGGACATACAAAACATAATACTTACAAACTATGAGTTTGAGGGTGTCAAGGAGGTCAAGGTAGGAGTCAAGCTTAACAATGAAAATAAGATATCCACGGAGATCAACGAAAGGGTATGGGAAGGTAACAGGCATACTTTGCAAATGTAACAATCCTCAATTCAATTTTACTATCAAGGAACAGGAAAATGAAGATCTACAAAATGCTTATTAGACCCGTGGTAACTTATGGAGCTGAATCATGAACATTAACAAGCCAGGATGAGGAAACACTTAGAAAATTCTAAAGATAAATGTTAAGGAGAATCTATGGCCCAATTAGAGAGGGAGAGAGATGGAGAATTAGAATGAACATGGAGATAAATGAATTACTCGAAGGGTAGGACACAAGTAGATTTGCCAAGTCACTGCGGCTGGCATGGTTGGGCCATGTAGAAAGGATGGAAAATGGCAGAATGCCCAAACTGATACTTTATAGAAAGATGGAAGGAGTCAGAAGAAGAGGTAGACCAAGAAAGAGATGACTACAGGATGTGGAGAATGACTTGAAGGCAATCGGAGTTACAAGATGGAAGGAAAAAGCAAGAACAAGAACTGAATGGAGGCATATCATAGAGGAAGCCAAGGCCCACACCGGTCTGTAGAGCTGCAGATGAAGAAGAGGTAAGCTTGCATGCCTCTATACCATCTGAAAACATATTTCATGTATTGCAAATCAAAGTTCTTTCATTTTAAATTGTTTTAATTCTCAATAATGAGTGCGTAACTTAAAGAAATTTGCACCAGTTTGTAAATAATAGTGGAACCAATATTTTTTTGCCTTTCTGTGTGTAAAAGGTTATTCCTGATAAATAAATAAATTATCCAAATAATGAAAAGCTAACAATACCAAGTAACTCCCAATTCTCACCATTTGCTCAGGAAGAAGGTTGCCTTTCTATGGGGCATTTTGGGCTAGGTTGAGCAGGCAAAACTGGAGATTGTAAGTGATCTTTTCTTTTGCCCAACACCTTCCATATCATTCTTACCCTTTTAAAAATCCCCTTGCATACTTTTCTCCTCATACTCTTTCCATCCAGTGCTTTGGACCCTCCTTTGCCTCAGTTCTGTTCCTTCCCCCTCTTGAGAGAGGTGGTTAGACCACTGAAAATTTGATACCCAGTGAGTTTCTATTTCATGTTTTTGTCTACCTAGTGCTAATTCCATTTACATTATTATTCACGTCCGTGAGACTTTCACAAAAGTGTTACACACACATACATATATACAAAGGCACAATAGGACACAAAATAAAACAGTCGGACCTCAAGAAGGCCTTGGAGTAGGCCAAAAGCTTAAACAATCTACAATGTGAGTGTCCCTTTATGTGTTATCTGTTTTATTTTGTGTTCCATTGTGCTATGATATGGCTCTCGTATGTGCTTCTATATCATCAATGTATACATATATATATATAGTACATGGTTGGGTTGCACTAAAAGATTCATTTGGTATTTGTGCCTATCCAAAAACCTACCTTAACCAGTAGATTTCATAATAATAAAAAAATCTGCAAAAAGGTGCATCTTACACCTAAATACCATCAAATATGGGAAGTAAAAAGCCTTCTTAAATAAAACAGTTCCTGGCATAACTTGGTGGAAAATCTTCATACTGACTTTTAATAATCAAACCACTTTACTTTCCCACATAAACTTTTTAATTTTTAAAACCCAGGTCTCGTTATAGCATAACATCATCAGGTCCATCATGTCCTGATGATGTTATGCTATAACGAAACCTGGGTTGTAAAAATTAAAAAGTTTATGTGGAAAAGTAACGTGGTTTGATTATTAAAAGTCAGTAGAAAACCTTCTTTCGCAGGTAAGAATTGGATCACTTAAAGTAGTTATTAATTTTATCGTTTAAATCCAGAATCACCTGAATTACCAATATTATATAGCACTGCTCACAATTGGGGTAACACTTGAGAGACAGTCTTTTGAAGAGATTATATATCTGAATCACCTGTAGAGGGATTGGGGAACATAACCATGGCAATCGGAAAATGGGAGAAGTATGAGCAACATTGTCGTATATATATGCTTATAAGTAATGTTTGCCTCAAGACTGAATAAGTATTAACTAATTCAATCAGGAAAATGAACTTCATGCTGAAATTGAGATGTTTACAAAGGTTATAATATCTATTAAGAACACTATTCACATCATCAAGAAAATAGTCTTTCTAAATGTTATTCAAATCTATCTATCTTTTATAATGTCGTCATTTGGTATTTGTTCAATTAGTCGAATCGACAGAAACACATCCCATTACAATAGATAGATAACAGTAAATATCACTGAACCAATACTTTAGAAAAATATCAAAAGTGGTACCAATTGAAAGAATAAAATAAACAAAGAGTTCAAGAGAAACAATTGAAATTACAATGGAATACTTACGATAATTGGGAAGACGAGTTTGTTGTTTCTGATGGCTTCAGTCACACTAGGCTTACCTTGCTGAAGATTGGCAGTACATGTGGTGTTGCTATGAAGAGGCTAGTGCATACTTTTGAGGCACTTAATTGGAAAATATGGTGACAAATGAGGCCAAGAAATATAATCTTTCTTATATATAAATCTTATTAAATACATAAATAATTCATCTTCGAGAGCAATGATATGATATTTGAACAAAACATAGAGAAAAGTTGACCATTTCATGAAATTTCCATGTAAACATCCAATGGTGCACACTTCACAGCTGCTTCTTAACCTGGCATGGAAGACTAAAAAACTGATCACTGAGTAAAACATGTGACATACTTACTACTTAGTTGGTGACATTGTAATGTAATGCATACAGTGGAGGAATAAAAGAATGAATTATTACAGAGGTTGGTATTGAACAATTAACCTTCGAGGAAAAGTACCTGACAACTTTGGACAATTTAGGACATAATATAATGTGTTCACAATAAGGACAAACAGATATAAAGAAAAGAGAAACTTTGTAATTCCACATAGATTTATTAGATGGACGACCTAGGTTTCGACGTGGCACGTCATCATCAGGTACATTTTGCAAAGAAGACAGAGAATATATAGTCACACAAAATTTGGGTTGGGGGAGGGAGAGGGAGGGAGAGAGGGAAGGGGGAGGGGGGAAACCCCAAAGGGGGGGGGGGCAGGTTTTGGCCCGGAAGTGGTCAAGGGGGCTGAGAGCATAGGGACTGGAAGAAAGGAAGGGATTAGGAACTGGGTAATCTCAGGAAGGGGGAAGTAGTGAATGGGACGCGTGGGTCAGGAGGGGGAGGGGAAATCCCGAGTGTACATAAAAATGCTGTATTAAGAGCCGGTAGGGGAGGTAAGGTAGGTGAAGTGTCATTAGGTGTGGAAGGAAGGAAGGTCTAGAAGGGGGGAGTGGGAAGGGTACAAGATTTCGTTAAATGTACCTGATGATGATGTGCCACGTCGAAACCTAGGTCGTCCGTCTAATAAATCTACTATATGTGGAATTACAAAGTTTCTCTTTTCATTATGTTAAGTCGATTCCATGAAGTCACGCCCGAGACAACGAATTATGCCAAACAGATAAATTGAAGTTTTATTAAGTTTCTGATGCCCACCATAAATCCTTGTAGTTCAAACGTTATATCACAATGATATAATTAATTTTCTCAACATTAATGTAGGTTTTACATTGGTAAGCAGTACACTACAGATATTACAATACCAGTAGTTAAAAAATTACATTAAAAACATCAGTTTAGAGCTCTTAAGCTTATGGCATTCCAATAAGCACAATATAGTGTCAGGCATGTGCGTAGGTATGCATGTAACTACTTATTTCTCACCTTATTTAAACCAGAACATTTTTTACAATACATTAACTAAAAATTAATTTCCCATGAGAATAGGTGATATACTTCACCCTTTTATAAGGCCAATGGCATGTGAAATTTACGCCTGAAAAGGAAGGCGGTGCTCACAATATATTTCCCTATACTGGTTATGGTTTTACAGGAAGATCTAGTACTCAAAAATAACAGCTTGGGTGGAGCTCAGGGTGCCCAGAGGCTTTCCCAGGAATCGAACCTGCACCCTCCAGTTAGCAGTTGAACACACTACCCCTGGACTATCAGTACCCACTTACACATTTTAGGAAGGCAAATATAAACGTCTAAAAGTATGAATTAATATCATTATCTGAATTGAAACCATTGAAACATAACTCATAAAATTAGCTCAATGCACTTGTAACAATATATTTTTATACCATACAGAAACTATAGAAAATGTTAAAACTGGGATAAATTCAGTCACATTAACAATGATCCATATTAGAAAATAATTAAAATCCTACAGCTAAAGGCATTTGAAAGGATGAGATATAGAAAAAATTTCAGTTTGACTTCTAATTGAAACTTGTTTTTCCAAACTCACTTTGAATAGTAAAAAAATTTTTCAATGTAAAGTAAGTGCATATCTTAGACCATTGACGAGCCAAATATAAGAATCTCATTAACATTAAAATAAGTCTCAATAAATATTTACAGCCTAAATCAATTAGTCATTAAAATTTAGAATGAACATAAGAACATGAATCCTTGGAAAGATTTTGATGAGATTACAATTCAGATGGGCAAAAACTTAATTACTCTTCAAACATACCTTCCTTTAAAACCCATTCATACAGAACTACTTTAAGAACTGTGCCTTCTTAAATATACTCCTCATTTTTTCCATTATTTTACAAACTCACATGTATTTCCAACGTAACCTTCTTCATATGTGCCTTCTTTGGAGGAACCTCTTCATATGTGCCTTCTTTGGAGGATACTCTTCATATAAGCCTTCTTTGAAATAATCTTCATATGTGCCTTCTTTGGAGGATCCTCTTCATATAAGCCTTCTTTGAAATAATCTTCATATGTGCCTTCTTTGGAGGATCCTCTTCATATAAGCCTTCTTTGAAATAATCTTCATATGTGCCTTCTTTGGAGGAACCTCTTCATATAAGCCTTCTTTGAAATTATCTTCATATGTGCCTTCTTTGGAGGATCCTCTTCATATAAGCCTTCTTTGAAATTATCTTCATATGTGCCTTCTTTGGAGGATCCTCTTCATATAAGCCTTCTTTGAAATTATCTTTATAGGTGCCTTCTTTGAAATCATCTCCACCTGCGACTTAAATACCTATGCACATGACTTTTTTAAAACAAGCTCCCTTTATCCGAGATAAAATGCAAAATGATTTCAAATACATAATAATGATCAACTGAAAACCTTCAATTTTAGGAAGAGTTTTCTGATGACATGATCTGAAATGTAGAAATTTCATGATGTGAAAACCCTGTGTTTTGAACATGATTCATACCAGGAAATCAGCCATCAAAACCTGGAAAAGTGCTCTAGGAGTCAAAAAATATTTATTTGGTAGTTGTGTCGATCCAAAAACTTTCCTTTACTGATAAATTACCTTAGAATAATAATAATGCTGGTTCATTTCACATGCAGTAAATAAATCAGCAAGCCACCATCATCCATGAATTTACTTCTTCTTGCATTTCATAGGTATCATGGAAAAGGCAAAAACACATAATAATCTTAATAAAATTAACTTAACTCTTTTATATTTTTAAATGAAATAGGGTAGCCATCACAAATGTATGCATTGTATTACATTCAAGGGAATATTGATTTTTAAGTTACTATAACAGTATGATTAGATTCTGAGTGACGATATATATATATATATATATATATATATATATATATATATATATATGGGTCGCGGTGGTCTAGCGGGTAGAGCGTTGGACTGCTGACCTGAGGGACCCGGGTTCGATTCCCAGGCAAGGCACTTTGGGCACCTGCAGCTCCACCCAAGCTAGTTGATTTTTCGGGTACCAGATCTTACTGGGAAACCATAACCGGCACAGGGAAAGGAACTGGCCCCCCTACCCTGATGTGTGAATATTCACACGCCGTATAGGGCTTGGTACATGGGTGAGCTCTACCATCACCTACTAAACCGACCTTCGGGTTGATTACTGAGTTTATGGTTTTATATATACATATATTCAGATATTCTGTATATATACATATATACAGAATAAAACAGATAACACGTAAAAGGACACTCACACTGTAGATGATTTTGAGCTTTCGGCCTTCTCCGAGGCCTTCTTCAGGTCAGACTGAGAGGTTTTGAGGGAAGAGTGCCTGGGGAGGGCACTCTTCCTATCCCTTTACACGCAAGTTCACACATCCTATCATTTGACAAATGCTTTTCCCTAACAGTTCTAGAATCTCTACCCGATTCAGCCACCAACATAGAGGTGAGAACTCGCGAATCCGCATACATCCTATATTTCCGATCCTTTAAAATTCCCACCCTTAACCGCCATCTTTAATTTCTTTCACAACAGTCCCTAAACCTTCCGCCCCCCCTCCCCTATATATATATATATAATTCACTAAATAGTCATAGCAAACACAGAAACTAAAACATATTAAAGAGGGACTCACTAGTTCTCGAATTTTCGGTGGTGCAACCACCTTTCTCAAGAGGAATTAGGAACAGAACTTCCTAATTCCTCTTAAGTTCTGTTCCTAATTCCTCTTGAGAAAGGTGGTTGCACCACCGAAAATTCGAGAACTAGTGTGTCCCTCTTTTATATGTTTTAGTTTCTGTGTTTGCTATGACTATTTAGTGAATTTTATTGTGCACGTTCGTGGCTTTTCCAAGAAAGTGAATATATATATATTCATTCACATTGAAATAGAGATAAGGAATATATATATATATATATTCTTTTTTTGGGATTATTTATTATGGACCAATTAAAGATTTTAAATTGACCTTTCCACTGGCACTACTTATTTTAAAAGAATGAGTTAAAATGCAAATTTTGTCCTAATTTGTACAGAACTGGTCTAAAAATTAACACAATGGGATTCTCACTCTTACAGAATGCTCATGTCATTAGGCTAGGATTTGACTAAGAAAGTATACTTTTGTTTCATAGATTACATGTATCCACTATGATACATATTATGAATCGACTAGATACAAAAATATATAATTCAAATTCATTCGTAAGACGATTAGAAATTGCATAACATTCGTGAAATGCACCAAAATACAATGAAAATGCAGAATTTTTTTTTCAAATATTCATTTCTTCAATAAAAATTGTTTCTCTGAAGGAGACCAACTGGGAAAATTTTTCCCCACCTTCATGATGGAGTCTGAAAAAGGATATCATCTTAAACATACTGCTTTCTTAAATGGCTCACTGGTAATACGCTATAGAACTATGCCATACTCTTAGCAATAAGCTTTGTTCAGGGAGAGATGATTTACATGACAAAGTAATTCCATTTTCTATCCCTCAAATTGCTAAAGACCTTGTATATCCCTGCAACCTGTCTCTGTCTGAAGGTAGTTTTGCATCAGGCCCAAAGTTGAGAAAATTTACACCAATTCATAACATGGGCAATGTGAATGAAGTGGGAAACTATAGACCAATAAAACTGATCTATTGTTTTTCTAAACTTTTTATGGTTAACCGCATTGTAAACTTCCTATAAAACACTTTTTTAAAATCAACAAATGGGTTTTGGGAAGGTGCAACCAACATCTACAGCACTCCATGAATTCACTGCAAATGTACTACATGCTATGGACAATAAGTATCTATCCCTGGGGATATGTGTTGCTCTTAACTAGCTTTTGACATTATAAATGATGGCATTTTGTCAAGGACGTCCCAACGACGTCAATATCCCATCTTAATGAACCTAAAACTTACAAAGAAAACTACCAAACAGAAGAACAAGAGGTTAAAATACATGTGCCTTAGGGATCTATCCTGGGTTATTTGCTATTTTTAATCTACATAAATAATATGCCAAATCCATTTCTTTGGTGATGATACTACCATTCTAATAAATACCAAAACCAATCTTATTCTGCAACATAAAGCAGCCTCCTCAGTTATGTCTTGAAAATTGGTTTTCAAAAACTTATTTTCGACACATGGACAAAAACAGTATGCATACTTTTTTGCAAAAAACCATTAGTCAGTTAGACTCTATGATAAGGGCCTGATTTTTATTGACAGCATAAATTTTTCGAGTGTTCAAATTGAATCATCCCGAAAGTGGTCCTTATGTATACAATTTTATCTAAACTTAATAAAACTCTTCTTTCCACTAAGATATTTGTATTTCAGTACTAGCTCAAATATACTAAAATGCCTTCATCATTCAAAGTTTTATTCTCAATTTTCATATAGCATTATATTCTCGTGTGGCTTAAGCCATTACCAAAACATTTTGAAGTTCAGAAAACATTTTTAAAGTTCATACGAGCTATCTTTAAACTACCATTAAGACACTACTGCAGACTTCATTTCCATGAGCTGCAATTTGTGATAATGGTTGGCCTGGTCACGCTAATATAGATATACAATCTATTCTTATTTCATAAAGATAACATGCATATATACGAAAATCATAAATATTCATAATAATGATAACCTCCCTTGACATAAACATCGAGGAAAGATCGCCTAATTTCGGTGATAAGGGACCAAAATGTTATGTAAATAACCTTTTTTCACGTGATGTAAAACTATGACGAAACCCTACTGAACCGGCCTATCGTGAATAAAGCATCATTATCATTTTGCAAAATGTTGTCTAAAGAGACTCAAAACCACTGTGCAATAAATACATTTAAATTTACCTCTTTTACTAACCAATTCGCAATGTATTGTTTCGTTTAAAAAAAGTCTACACGACTCAGAAATTAATTTTCATCTTGTGAACCAATAACGTCGATAATAGCTGCATGAATTTTATATGGAGAAATATAATTTTCAATATTTTCGGATTTTGAAGTAAAATAAAAATGAACTCATAAAAATCACAAAACAGATGGTAAAATTACGAGGCATATAGTAAGGTAAGTAAATTCCCTAGCACTTCCATCGCAAAAATAAAAGGGTATTTTTGTTAACAGTAATCTTCCTTAACATTTGTACATACCTGCCACTGTGAACCTACAAATATTAAATGTCAACCACAGCAGAAAATCCGTTTCAAGCGATAGTAGAGACACAAGAAAATGAAACGCTGGCAAACCTTTGAACAGCTTCGTCTATGCTTGCAATCCTTTGATTATAACGTAAAAATAAATTACTGCTGCTTCAAACTCAACCATGTCCCGAAAACATGGATTAAAAATTCAAAGGGTCATCAAACTGTTTACTTCTTCACGAATCGAATCAATGGCTATAAACATAAAGCCATCATCGCCAATGCAGTGCACGCAGTAGAATTTACTAAATTCGGTGCACTTTCCATCTCCGATATCCAATGAACAAGATTTCAGAACGTAAACAACATACAAATGACAAGCAAAAGCGTGTTGAATAAAACCGATAACATGAGGCAAAACGCTGGACTTTTTTTAAGCTAATTATCTTAGCTTTGATCGTTTTTATCTCAACGGGAGCTTAATCCTATGTCCTGAAGCAACACCACAACTGCTTCAGGCTATTAGGCACTATGGTGACTGCTATTAAAATGCGTTCAAACTGGTTAGCAATCGGGTAGTAGAGTTGATACGATTCGTCAAACTGTGTCCTTCCCTTCTGGTAATTGGTTTATCTCCATGTTCATTCTAATTCTCCATCTCTCTCCTTCTCTAATTGGGCCATAGATTCTCCTTAACATTTTTCTTTCGAATTTTCTAAGTGTTTTCTCATCCGGACTTATTAATGTCCATGTTTCAGCTCCATAAGTTACCACGGGTCTAATAAGCGTTTTATAGATCTTCAATTTAGTGTACCTCTAGAGTAACATTGATTTTAGGATTGTTACATTTGCAAATTATGCCCTGTTACCTTCTATTACCCTTTCGTTGATCTCCGTGGATATCGTATTTTCATCGTCAAGTCTGACTCCTAGATAGGTAAACTCCTTCACATCCTCAAACTCATAATTCGCAATTATTATGTTTTGTAGGTCCCGCTTGTTCTGATGAGCTGACATTTTCAGGTATTTGGCCTTCTCTTCACTAACCCTTCAGCCCTACTTCTTTACCAGTGTTTTTAGAATGTTAAACATTTCTTTTAGGTCATTCACATTTCGTGCAATTAGTGATCTAAGCTGCATATGCAAATCCTTGCTGGGATGTATGCACTATGGTGCCTCTTCGTTTCAATTCTTTCATTGCATTATGTAGGGCCAGGTTGAATAACGTGGCTGAGAGAGTATCTACTTGTCTTACCTCAGAGGTCATCTTAAATGCTCTAGTTGCTCTATCAATAATAAGAAAATGAAACGCTGGGAAACCTTTGAACAGCTTCATCTATGCTTGCATTCCTTTGATTATGACGTAAAAATAATTTACTGCTGCTTCAAACTCAACCATGTCCCCAAAACATTGATTAAAAAATCAAAGGGTCATAAAACTGTTTACTTCTTCACGAATCGAATCAATGGCTATAAACATAAAGCCATCATAACCAATGCAGTGCACACAGTAGAATTTACTAAATTTGGTGCACTTTTCATCTCCGATATCCAATGGCCAAGATTTCAGAACGTAAACAACATACAAAGGACAACACAAAAACGTGTTGAATCAAACCGAAAACATTAGGCAAAGCGCTAGACATTTTTTAGGCTAATCATCTGGATTTGATCTTTGTAGCTGATGTTTTTTTTGCCGATGTAGCTGGTTTAATTTTTGTACCTGATAATGATGCCTAAGTGTTGAAAATAGTTGTACGATAATAAAGAACAGTGGATGTATACATTGTGTTCTTAATTTAATGAACATGAACTTCCACATTGATGATATAGAAGCACTGACGAGAGCCATATAATGGCACAATAGAACAAAATAAAACAGATAACACATAAAAGGGGACTCACATTGTTAATTGTTTAAGCTTTCGGCCTACTCCAAGGCCTTCTTCAGGCACGACTGTTTTATTTTGTGTCCCATTGTGCGGTTATATATATATGAATATATACACAAGTATATATATATATATATAAATGTGTGTGTGCATATAACATTTTTGTGAGTCTCACGGACGTGAATAATAATGAAAATAGAATTTGCAGTAGGTAGACAAAAAATCAGAAAAACATATTAAATAGAAATTCACTGGGTATCGAATTTTCGGTGGTCTAACCACTTCTCTCAAGAGGAGGAAGGAACAGAACTGAGGCAAAGGAGGATCCGGAAGCACTGGATGGAAAGAGTAAGAGGGGAAAGGTATGCCAGGGGAAGAGTTAGGCAGGGGATTTTTAAAAGGCTAAGAATGATATGGAAAGTGTTGGGCAAAAGAAAAGCTCACACCTTCCAGTTTTGCCTGCTCAACCTAACCCAAAGTGCCCCATAGAAAGACAACTTTCTTCCTAAACAGATGGTGAGAATTGGGAGTTACTTGGTATTGTTAGCTTTTCATTATTTGGATAATTTATTTATTTATCAGGAATAACCTTTTACACACAGAAAGGCAAAAAAATATTGGTTCCACTATTATTTACAATCTGGTGTAAATTTCTTTAAGTTAGGCACTCATTATTGAGAATTAAAACAGTTTAAAATGAAAGAATTTTGATTTGCAATACATGAAAGATGTTTTCCGATGGTATAGAGGTATGCAAACATACCTCATCATAATCTGCAGGTCTACAGACCGGTGTGGGCCCTTGCTTCCTCTCTAATATGCCTCCGTTTTCAGTTCATTCATTCAGCTCGTGTTCCTGCTTTTTCCTTCCATCTTGTAACTCCCATTGCCTTCAAGTCATCCTCCACATCCTGTAGCAATCTCTTCCTTGGTCTACCTCTTCTTCTGACTCCTTCCATCTTGATATTAAGTATCAGTTGAGGCATTCTGCCATTTTCCATCCTTTCTACATGCCCGAACCATGCCATCTGCAGTGACTTGGCAAATCTGTGTCCTTCCCTTCAAGCATTTCATTTATCTCCATGTTCATTCTAATTCTCCATTTCTTTCCTGATCTAATTGAGCAATAGATTCGCATTAACATTTTCTTTCAAATTTTCTGTTTCCTCATCCTGACTTGTTAATGTCCATGTTTCAGCTCCATTAGTTACCACAGGTCTAATAAGCTCTTTAGAGATCTTCATTTTCGTGTTCCTTGATCGTAAAATTTAATTGAGGATTGTTACATTTGCAAATTATGCCCTGTTACCTTCCCATACCCTTTGGTTGATCTCCGTTGATATCTTATTTTCATCGTCAAGTCTGACTCCTAGATAGGTAAACTCCTTGACACCAACAAACTCATAATTCACAATTATTATGTTTTGTAGGTCCCGCTTGTTCTGATGAGCTGACATTTTCAGGTATTTGGTCTTCTCTTCACTAACCCTTCAACCGCACTTCTTTTCAAGTGTTTTCTAGAATGTTAAACATTTCTTTTAGGTCATTCACATTTCGTGAAATTAGTGCTATATCATCTGCATATGCGATTCCTTGCTGGGATTTATGCACTATGGTCCCTCTTAGTTTCAATTCTTTCATTGCATTATGTAGGGCCAGGTTGAATAAAGTGGCTAAGAGAACATCTCCTTGTCTTACCCCCGCGGTCATCTTAAATGCTCTACTTGCTCTACCCCTAATAAAGGCTTTACATTGTGATTCATGCAATGTCAATTGAACCAGTCTAATCAGTTTCCTTGGAATATAAAAAGTTTTCCTTACCGATTTTTTATTCAATTATTGTTATGTTTTGATTTAATTATTATTATATTAATTAATTCATTCTATTAAACACTTTTTCGAAGTCTACAAAACAGGCAAATACGTCCTGATTGAATTCGATATTCCTCTCAATTAGTGATATCATTACTGCAATGGCATCATGCGTACCTCTTCCCTTCCTAGACCCAAACTGATCATCCCCTAAGTAATCATTTGCCTTACTCATTATTCTTTTGTTGATGATCCTGAGAATGACTTTAGCTGCGTAGGATATTAAACTTATTGCTCTCTAATCCTCACATGATGTAGTCTTTACCTTTTTCGGATCGGAACTAACACTTATCTCACAAAATCTTCCGACCAGATTCCTTTCTCGTAGATACTACGAATCAGTCCATATAAAATCTTCTTCCCACATTTTCATAAACATTTCAACACTTCCACAGGAATCTTGTCTACCCCTAGCCTTATTAGCTTTCATCTCCTATAATGCCTTTTCTATATCATCTTCGAGTATGTCTGGACCTAAGCTATCTTCTTCTACGCCATTTTCCTTTTCTATGTCTAACCTTGTTGGCCTTTCTTCTCCACCATACAGTGTTTTGATATATTCCTTCCATCTCTCTTGGATTTTTTTTGGTTCATCTATTATCTTGCCCCACTTAACCTTAACTGTTGGCACAAATCTTGCCTTCTTATTTCCTGATATATAACTTAACCTTGCTGTATAGCGAACCAATTTCACCCTTCTTCTGTAAACTTTCCATATCCTTTCATTGCGTTTTCCACCATTCTTCTTTTGCTTTATTTGTGGCCCTTCCCAATTTATTTTTTAACTCTTTGTACTTCATTTTGCCTAACTCATTGTTTACATTCTTCCATCTTTTTCTCTATCCATCTTTGCAGTCGTCTCATCCGTTACCCATGGTTTGCTTATCCTTTTCCCGTTAGGGGTTCCTATAGTGTTTTTGCTGCTTTCGATATCACTTTCTTGATACATTCCCACTTTCCTTCGATAATACTCAGCTCTTTAACATCATCCATCATTTTCTCTACAGCCTGCTGATTACGCGAGCATAGTTTGTTCCATGACCTTTCTCGTAAAGTGCAACACTCATTTAATGAAATATCATTTCTAAAATTAATTGATGTAATATGCAATAATTATTCATGGTTAGTGGCATGTATACCTTAGCAATGACCAAGTTTGTGGGTTCTGGTTCTATTTCTACTAGTAATATTCTATCCATTGCTTGCCCTATGTTGATTAAACGTTTTCTTACCTTTGTATCCAATATTACGGCTACCCATCATTAGCTCTCAGCCACCCCGCTATATATTACTCTATATCTATCACTTCAGTAATATCCTGCAAACTTTTCATCTCTCCTCGCATGAACCTTGAATATCTAAATTACCTCTTTCCATCTTTTGCTTCATATTCTCTATTTTCCTGTCCTCAACATTGTGTTAACATTGCAGGTTCCTATCCTAACTAATTCAGTCTTCTTCCATCAGTTTTCCTTTGCAAGGCTTTTGTGAGATGATGATCGTGCAAGCCTTGCCCCCCTGCTGTCGGGCTGTATGCATGGCTAATTGAGCCGAGTACTGTAGTTGTCAGGAATGATTATCGGTATATCGTACATTATTGAAGTGTTGAGAATAACAATTGAGATCATATCCCCTTCCCTCCTTCAATAGTTTTAACGTGACACCATCACTAAATGACTACCTCACTCGGATCAGGTGCCTTTGTAGCTACATTACTGAGGAGCAGCCACTGCATGGACTACCTATTTTTTGCTTCCTAGCCTTCAACCTATCTGGCATGGGCGACCCTACCAGGAGTAATAATCATTGCTCCTGCAAGCACAGCTCTAGGGGTCATCAGAACACACAAGCCCTACCACCACCAAGGTTGTAGAGTCCATGGGAAGAGGGAAACACAAAAACGAGTATAAGGGGTAGGCATCTGTGAAGATAATTTCAAAGGAGGGATAGACGTAGAGGCTAATGATGGAAAAACATGTGAATTGTTAGTGAAATAATGAAACAAATGAAAAGGATCTTTAATAAGGCACAGTTCTTAAGTATCTCTATTAGAAGGTGTTTAAAAGGAAGGTGTGTTTGAAGAGTAAATCAGTGATTACATATCTGAAATTTCATTTTGAGAAAATCCTAAGCATTTATTTTCATATGTATGTTCTTAATTTATACGTACTAGTTCATCCAGCTGTATATATTTGTGTCTTTAATTTAATGTTTATATGGTTCTTTAGTTTGGCTCGGCAATGGTCTTGGTTTAATATTTGCCTCAAATTCAACATTATTTGGTATCATTCAAAGTGAGGTTACAAAAACATATTGGTCTTAATTAGAAGTCAAACTAATGATATCTCTCTCTAAGAAGAAATTCTTTTATCTCCTCCTTTCAATATCCTTTAGCTGAAAGATTTTAATTATTTTCTCATACTTATGGATCATTGTTAATAACACTGATTTATCCCAGTGTTAAAATTGTTGATAAAATTTCTGTATGGTTTTAAAATATATTTCCATAACTATATCTGAGCTAGTTTTATCATTTATATATTTTCATGGTTCTTGTTAATATTTGATTTCAGATAAATATGTGATTCATTGGAGCTTTTCAGGCATTGTATTTGCCTTCCTAAGTTAATGCTAAGATTGTAAAAAGTTAACATGTTATTGTGATGGAAAGTTGATATTTAGTGAATTTATTGCAAAATTTGTACTGATATAAATTAGTTGAGAAATAGGGGAATACTTGCATGCATGCACGTAACCTAACACTTTATAGTGTGCTTGTTGGAGTGCCTAAATCTTAGAGCTCCATAGTCAAGCGTTCAATGTAATTTTTAAATGAACAGGTATCGTAAAATCTGTACTGCTTATTTACTGTAAAATCGACAACTAGTAATGTGGAAAAAATTAACTATATCCAACCTATGAACTTCAATGGTTATATGGTAGTCATCAGAAACCAACAAGAACAAAACTTGAATTTGTATGTTTGACTTTATGATAAACGTATTATATTATGACCTACCATGTTCACTATGGTCTGAGACTTTTCCTCAAAAGTTAATTGTTTTATACCAATCTCTCTTATAATTCAATCTTTAATTCATGCACTAAATGATTATATTACATTGCCAAATAAGTAGTATATACATCAACATCATATATGTTTGAACTCGGTGATGATTTTTTTAGCCTTTCATGCCAGATTATGTAGCAGCTGTGAAGTGTGTGCTTTTATGTATTTATTTGGCAATTTTCATGAACTGGGCAACTTTTCTCTGTATTTTGTTCATGTACCATATCATTGCCCTTAGGGATGGGTTTTTAATGCAACAAGCCATTGTTGGACGAATTTAATGAGAATTAGCATATTCTTACACCCTTTCACTTTTATATTTTTCAAATAAATGCCTCAAAAGTATATAGTTACTTCTTCATAACGGCACCTTATGTCCCGCATATCATCTGCAAGGTAAGCCTGATGTGATTGGAGCCAGCGGAACACCAACCAACCTATCTTTCCAATCATTGTAAGTATTTCATTGTGATTTCACTGACGTTACTCACTCACTCTATGCTATTTTCATTGCATCAGTTGGTACCACTTTTGATATTTTTCTAAAATAATGGTCTTGTGATATTAACTGTTAATGATATATTGTAATGGGATCTGTGTTTTTTGATTTGACATATTGAATGACATACAAATGAAATCATTATAAAAGATAAATTTCAGGAGCAATACAGTTATAAAACATCACTTATAGTAATCTTGAGTAGCACAGACTTGAATAACATTCAGAAAGTATATGTTCTAGAAAAATGTGAATATTTGTCCGAATAGTTATTATCTTCTTTGAGAACATTTCCATTCTGCATGAAGTTCAGTTTCCTGATTGAATTTGTCATTACTTACTCAATCGTGAGGTAAAATTTTTACAAGCATTTGCTTATATGTCTCTCATTGCACAATTTGCCAATCCTTTCACAGTCCTTTATGGTATTTAGTCTCCTCATTAGACTCCTTCTCTCGTGTGGTTACACTGCTGTGAGCAGTGCTTTGCAGTATATTTAATACAGGCACGTGATTCTGGATTTAAATACTGAAATAAATGATTAGCTGCATTAAAAGGCCTTTTCCATACCGGCAAGAAAAGGTCTTGCCATGTATTCTATGGCTTTAAATAAGCACCTTTTTCCAAAATTATGCTTTAAAAAATCACCTGCATCTTCATATGAAGGCTATAATTACATGGGTTAACATTCAATACTGAAAGTTGTTGTTACTCCAGGTGGTCAGTTGTACCAAATTTGACTTCCTTATATTTATGTGTTTATAATATATATTATTCAATTGAGAGATGTTGTTGGGATTGTAATTATTAAGCTCATCACAATTATGTGACATGAATATAGCTGCTTGCTTCTTTTTTGATGTTGAAAGTGGTGCAAGCAAGATATTGAATGAACTTGATCATATTTTATAACCACTAATCATAAAAAAAACTTGATTAATAAAACAGTTTCTGGTGTAATTTGGTGGGAAATCTTCATACTGAAGAGTTACAACCTGGGTTGTAAAAATTAAAAAGTTTTGTGGAAAAGTAAAGTCGTTTGATTATTAAAAGTCAGTATAACAAAACTTCGTTCACTCTTCCATGGAGTGGAATTATTTGTTTTGCAAATATTATACAAATAAATGCGACAACAGCCAGCAAGAGTTAAGTTACACAATTCAATTTAAACTGAGTATACCAGACTACATTGAGTAGAACGGAAACAGAAATTACTTTTGTAATTACATCAATGCTGCTGACATGTATTTGGCTTTTCTGAAACATAGGTTCTAAGAAGAACTAAAATTTGAGTTTGTTGGTTGTTGCACTTTAATGAGGACTGTAAAAATGTTTCTCTTGTATATGCCTCAGTAAATTAAGGATCCATCAAATAGGGTATTCACTCAAGGGCTAACTGAGAAATTCATAGAATCAACCAGAGGAATATGCCTTTCTTTGCATGGAAGGCCTGATCTCTTGCAAGTTCTGGAATAAACCATATATTGGCTGGGGAATGTAATTTATAATGAGGAGATGAGGGGCTGCATACTAAGAACTAGTGAGGATATGGTTGAGATCATCTGTTTGCACAAAGAAACTGGTGGTAGGAGAACTTTACTTAAGAGGTTCTTTCCAGGTGTGAGATGCTATAAATGACTCCTGTGGTCATTCATGAGATTTTTCCAGGATTTTGTATTTTCCTATCCCTCCTGTATTCTGAATAGCAAATAGGACTTCCCTGTATAGGACCTTGGTCCAACCTTTCTGAGCTGGGATGCAGGTGGACTATTACACATGTCAGCTTATTCCTATTCAGATTATACAGATGAACTTACATCATGGGATATGCTGCCATCATCTCCTTATTATTTACAACCATCCCATTGTGTAAAGGAAAGTTTCACTTACCACCTCCATTTCTGTCTGCTCAACCTAACCCAAAACATTTAGTAGAAATACAACCTCCTTCCTGAACAGATGATGAATAATGAGAATTTGGACTTAGTGTTCTTGGTATTATATTTTGTGGATATTCTTTAAGTTCCATAATTTTTATTTGATCTTTTATTTACCCCTCACTGTGAGGCCACCTAATAGAAGTTGTTATATTGTGTGTACATAATAGTGACAAAACAAATAAAATCATTGCAATTCAGGTTAGTCATTAAAAATTATTATTATATACGTCATCTACCAGTTAAGGTATGTTTTGGATGGACATGACTGCCAAATACATATTTGTTTTTATTAACAAATCGCACCATTGTTCAAATGGAAAAAGGGAGCTGGTTAATAGTTTAATCCTGGCATAAGTACACTGGGTTATTATGCCTTTATGTGAGTAAACCTTCTTTTAAATTTTAATGATCTCTTTCTTATTTTCTACTTGGCAGTAAAAGTTAGATGAAAATAGATAGAACTTGGTCAGGAATTTGGGGAATAATTGGGTATTTCTTCCACACCTCCCCAAAGGCAACATTACAGACATTTTGGAGGACACATTCTCAGGGAGAGACAACCTCCAATTTTAAAATCCCCAATTTCGTTTTCATGAATCTTTCACCAAAGTGGATATGGTGATACTATAATTTTGGATTCTTGCAAGTATCATTCCAACCTTTTTTGCTTGGAAACTGCCTGTATTTTTTTAACTTACAATTGGTGGGCAATACTCAATATTTGGAAAAAATAGAATTCTACAGCAAACTACCACTGCATGTGATTGAAAAATGATGGTGACAATGTAAGTTAAATCCTTGGTTGTAAGCATCTACAAAATTTGGGAAGATTGGATCAACACCTACAACGATGTACAGGTAAATAGGTTAGAAATTCAACAGTAATATGCACTGATTCTAGTATTATGCATTTCATTGGAGGAATCTACTATGCGACGAAGAGGATAAGTATGCAAAAGAGTTAATTTTGAAAATGCAAAGACACTCGTTATTGTAAGTATATAGAAATTAAATTAATTCCGCTTAAGTGTAGCAGAGAATTATACTTCAAAATCAAACCTACTTTGCCATAAAAACAATGGCTTTTTTATTTTCTAATTCACTATGTATACTTACGTGGACCATGCGCTAATTTTTATTCCAAGGCTTCTGTTGGTTAATTCAGACGAAAAACTAACACTAAGCTCGAGTGATGAAGAATTACTTCCATTTGCACTGATAACAGTACTTTTACATTGACTTAATCAGAAGCAAAATAAATTGCTACATTTACAGAATTTTAAATGAGATAAAGCTGAGCTCGTAAAAACCACAGAACAAAGTCGAGTCTCGCACATGTTGTAAATTATTTAATGCATTTTCTTTTGAGCATGCACTACCAGTATATAGATATCCGGTTATTCTTGGTTAACCGTAAAAATTTGTACATCAGTACCGTTGTGTACATCCATAAAAAATGTCAACAGTCGCATTAGTACTAAAAGATATTAACGCCAGAAAATAAACCGTCGGCAGACTTTTAAATGTTGCGTCGATGTTAGCAATCATTTAATTGTAACGTAATAAGAGTCACCGCAGCTGAATTTTAAATATAATGTGCAACTTTGTCTCCTATATCCACTGAATGCGATTTCAAAACATAGCATGAACAAATGACAACCTGAAAGCGGGTGGTAAAACTTAAATAAACTACATTTTAAAAAATAAGTTAATATGACTTACATCCATGTTGTATTTTTTCATCGGGAGGTAAATATCACGTTTTAGAAGTCCCACGAGCTTTAGTAGCTGTCGGAAAGCTTTTAAATGAGCGAATGAAAATTTATCATGAACGACATCTGATATATACAATAGGTGAAACTGCAAATATTAGCCTCTTCACTGTCTATTGTTGTAAGTTAAAGAGTACATTTATTGGTCGTTAAAGAGTCCATTTATGTGCCATGAAAAGAATTATTATAGATTTGACAACCACTACCAATCTTTAAAAAAATTTCAAAATGATCTGAAATTGCGATTATTAAAAAACGCAAGCAAAATGAATGTTATGCGCTAATTATATAAAAATATTGGAAATGCAACCTGCCTGGTATATGCGCATGGGAGGAGATGTTCCAGGGAAGACGACGATATACCAGACGCAATCAAGCTGTTTAATAAATACATTGTTAAATACCTTTTATTTCATGAAATATTACATTTACCAGGGAAAAATATAAAAAAGAATATAATCTATCAAGCGATGCAAAGGAATTATTGCACCTCTGAGGGCAAATGTAAGCTGAAATACTAAAATGACGGTGGCAAGCGGTAACGGAGGTAACCGCAAAGTCTGAAAATCCGGCGTTTCAGAAACACGCTACCCGGCGAACATAACATGCCAGGAGGTATCCTCGTAGAAGGCCCCACTTAACTCATACCCCTGCCTCCGTAGGATAATTCTCCCCACCTGCTCACGCCTGGTAGTACCCCATTGGCAGAAAAATCCGGGAGGCGGAGTTTACGAAAAATGTAAAAGGGCTTTAGCAAATCCGTGGACACCTCCCACTCCCCATTCAGTGGAGCGGAAAAAATTATGATTGGCCAGGTTTCTCGCAGGGTCGAGGACCCACCTACTCGTCCGAAGAGCCAATAAGGCCGCCTGTGACCGGTGGAGTGGTGTGAGGTAATTTCCGCAGCATTAGACTGAAGTCAAGTGGCGCCTTTTACGAGGATACCTCCTAACATGTTATGTTCGCCGGATACCAAATTTCTGAAACGCCGGATTTTTGGTGTTTATGGTTGTATTCGCTTTGCGCGCTTACTCATTTCGCAAAATCCTTCGTGTTTATCCCCGAATATCTTTCTTACTAAGCTTTCCATAATGTAATTCATCTATAATACCATTGCCTTAATGAAACTTTAACGACAAAAACAATTATTTATATTTGCATAATATTTAAACCGCTAAAATAATAATTATTTTCTATTCGACGTCAGTCGTCGTTTTTTAATATATGCAATATTAGGTAAGCTTTTTATTTTAAGGATTATTAAATATACCTGGGATAATAATAAAAAGAATATAAAATATCAAGGGGTGTTTACGATTTATTGCACCTCTATGAGCAAATATGAACTAAAACACGAGAATGACGACGTTCAAAGGCGGCGGCAACAACCGCAAGCTAAGAATATCCGGCGTTTCAGAAACTCGCTATCCGGCGAACATAACATGCCAGGAGGTGTCCTCGTAAAAGACGCCACTTGACTTCAGTCTAATGCTGCGGAAATTACCTCACACCACTCCAACGGTCACAGGCGGCCTTATTGGCTCTTCGGACGAGTAGGTGGGTCCTCGACCCTGCGAGAAACCTGGCCAATCATAATTTTTTCCGCTCCACTGAATGGGGAGTGGGAGGTGTCCACGGATTTGCTAAAGCCCTTTTACATTTTTCGTAAACTCCGCCTCCCGGATTTTTCTGCCAATGGGGTACTACCAGGCGTGAGCAGGTGGGGAGAATTATCCTACGGAGGCAGGGGTATGAGTTAAGTGGTGCCTTCTACGAGGATACCTCCTGGCATGTTATGTTCGCCGGGTAGCGTGTTTCTGAAACGCCGGATTTTCAGACTTTGCGGTTACCTCCGTTACCGCTTGCCACCGTCATTTTAGTATTTCAGCTTACATTTGCCCTCAGAGGTGCAATAATTCCTTTGCATCGCTTGATAGATTATATTCTTTTTTATATTTTTCCCTGGTAAATGTAATATTTCATGAAATAAAAGGTATTTAACAATGTATTTATTAAACAGCTTGATTGCGTCTGGTATATCGTCGTCTTCCCTGGAACATCTCCTCCCATGCGCATATACCAGACAGGTTGCATTTCCAATATTTTTATATAATTAGCGCATAACATTCATTTTGCTTGCGTTTTTTAATAATCGCAATTTCAGATCATTTTGAAATTTTTTTAAAGATTGGTAGTGGTTGTCAAATCTATAATAATTCTTTTCATGGCACATAAATGGACTCTTTAACGACCAATAAATGTACTCTTTAACTTACAACAATAGACAGTGAAGAGGCTAATATTTGCAGTTTCACCTATTGTATATATCAGATGTCGTTCATGATAAATTTTCATTCGCTCATTTAAAAGCTTTCCGACAGCTACTAAAGCTCGTGGGACTTCTAAAACGTGATATTTACCTCCCGATGAAAAAATACAACATGGATGTGAGTCATATTAACTTATTTTTTAAAATGTAGTTTATTTAAGTTTTACCACCCGCTTTCAGGTTGTCATTTGTTCATGCTATGTTTTGAAATCGCATTCAGTGGATATAGGAGACCAAGTTGCACATTATATTTAAAATTCAGCTGCGGTGACTCTTATTACGTTACAATTAAATGATTGCTAACATCGACGCAACATTTAAAAGTCTGCCGACGGTTTATTTTCTGGCGTTAATATCTTTTAGTACTAATGCGACTGTTGACATTTTTTATGGATGTACACAACGGTACTGATGTACAAATTTTTACGTCTAACCAAGAATAACCGGATATCTATATACTGGTAGTGCATGCTCAAAAGAAAATGCATTAAATAATTTACAACATGTGCGAGACTCGACTTTGTTCGGTGGTTTTTACGAGCTCAGCTTTATCTCATTTAAAATTCTGTAAATGTAGCAATTTATTTTGCTTCTGATTAAGTCAATGTAAAAGTACTGTTATCAGTGCAAATGGAAGTAATTCTTCATCACTCGAGCTTAGTGTTAGTTTTTCGTCTGAATTAACCAACAGAAGCCTTGGAATAAAAATTAGCGCATGGTCCACGTAAGTATACATAGTGAATTAGAAAATAAAAAAGCCATTGTTTTTATGGCAAAGTAGGTTTGATTTTGAAGTATAATCCTCTGCTACACTTAAGCGGAATTAATTTAATTTCTATATACTTACAATAACGAGTGTCTTTGCATTTTCAAAATTAACTCTTTTGCATACTTATCCTCTTCGTCGCATAGTAGATTCCTCCAATGAAATGCATAATACTAGAATCAGTGCATATTACTGTTGAATTTCTAACCTATTTACCTGTACATCGTTGTAGGTGTTGATCCAATCTTCCCAAATTTTGTAGATGCTTACAACCAAGGATTTAACTTACATTGTCACCATCATTTTTCAATCACATGCAGTGGTAGTTTGCTGTAGAATTCTATTTTTTCCAAATATTGAGTATTGCCCACCAATTGTAAGTTAAAAAAATACAGGCAGTTTCCAAGCAAAAAAGGTTGGAATGATACTTGCAAGAATCCAAAATTATAGTATCACCATATCCACTTTGGTGAAAGATTCATGAAAACGAAATTGGGGATTTTAAAATTGGAGGTTGTCTCTCCCTGAGAATGTGTCCTCCAAAATGTCTGTAATGTTGCCTTTGGGGAGGTGTGGAAGAAATACCCAATTATTCCCCAAATTCCTGACCAAGTTCTATCTATTTTCATCTAACTTTTACTGCCAAGTAGAAAATAAGAAAGAGATCATTAAAATTTAAAAGAAGGTTTACTCACATAAAGGCATGCTAACCCAGTGTACTTATGCCAGGATTAAACTATTAACCAGCTCCCTTTTTCCATTTGAACAATGGTGCGATTTGTTAATAAAAACAAATATGTATTTGGCAGTCATGTCCATCCAAAACATACCTTAACTGGTAGATGACGTATATAATAATAATTTTTAATGACTAACCTGAATTGCAATGATTTTATTTGTTTTGTCACTATTATGTACACACAATATAACAACTTCTATTAGGTGGCCTCACAGTGAGGGGTAAATAAAAGATCAAATAAAAATTATGGAACTTAAAGAATATCCACAAAATATAATACCAAGAACACTAAGTCCAAATTCTCATTATTCATCATCTGTTCAGGAAGGAGGTTGTATTTCTACTAAATGTTTTGGGTTAGGTTGAGCAGACAGAAATGGAGGTGGTAAGTGAAACTTTCCTTTACACAATGGGATGGTTGTAAATAATAAGGAGATGATGGCAGCATATCCCATGATGTAAGTTCATCTGTATAATCTGAATAGGAATAAGCTGACATGTGTAATAGTCCACCTGCATCCCAGCTCAGAAAGGTTGGACCAAGGTCCTATACAGGGAAGTCCTATTTGCTATTCAGAATACAGGAGGGATAGGAAAATACAAAATCCTGGAAAAATCTCATGAATGACCACAGGAGTCATTTATAGCATCTCACACCTGGAAAGAACCTCTTAAGTAAAGTTCTCCTACCACCAGTTTCTTTGTGCAAACAGATGATCTCAACCATATCCTCACTAGTTCTTAGTATGCAGCCCCTCATCTCCTCATTATAAATTACATTCCCCAGCCAATATATGGTTTATTCCAGAACTTGCAAGAGATCAGGCCTTCCATGCAAAGAAAGGCATATTCCTCTGGTTGATTCTATGAATTTCTCAGTTAGCCCTTGAGTGAATACCCTATTTGATGGATCCTTAATTTACTGAGGCATATACAAGAGAAACATTTTTACAGTCCTCATTAAAGTGCAACAACCAACAAACTCAAATTTTAGTTCTTCTTAGAACCTATGTTTCAGAAAAGCCAAATACATGTCAGCAGCATTGATGTAATTACAAAAGTAATTTCTGTTTCCGTTCTACTCAATGTAGTCTGGTATACTCAGTTTAAATTGAATTGTGTAACTTAACTCTTGCTGGCTGTTGTCGCATTTATTTGTATAATATTTGCAAAACAAATAATTCCACTCCTTGGAAGAGTGAACGAAGTTTTGTTATACTGACTTTTAATAATCAAACGACTTTACTTTTCCACAAAACTTTTTAATTTTTACAACCCAGGTTGTAACTCTTCAGTATGAAGATTTCCCACCAAATTACACCAGCAACTGTTTTATTAATCAAGTTTTTTTTATGATTAGTGGTTATAAAATATGATCAAGTTCATTCAATATCTTGCTTGCACCACTTTCAACATCAAAAAAGAAGCAAGCAGCTATATTCATGTCACATAATTGTGATGAGCTTAATAATTACAATCCCAACAACATCTCTCAATTGAATAATATATATTATAAACACATAAATATAAGGAAGTCAAATTTGGTACAACTGACCACCTGGAGTAACAACAACTTTCAGTATTGAATGTTAACCCATGTAATTATAGCCTTCATATGAAGATGCAGGTGATTTTTTAAAGCATAATTTTGGAAAAAGGTGCTTATTTAAAGCCATAAAATACATGGCAAGACAATGACTTAAAAGAAATGTTTAACATTCTAGAAAACACTGGTAAGGAAATGGAGCTGCAGGTTAGTGAAGAGAAGACCAAATACTTGAAAATGTCTGCTCATCAGAACAAGCGGGACATACAAAACATAATAATTACAAACTATGAGTTTGAGGGTGTCAAGGAGGTCAAGGTAGGAGTCAAGCTTAACAATGAAAATAAGATATCCACGGAGATCAACGAAAGGGTATGGGAAGGTAACAGGCATACTTTGCAAATGTAACAATCCTCAATTCAATTTTACTATCAAGGAACACGAAAATGAAGATCTATAAAATGCTTATTAGACCCGTGGTAACTTATGGAGCTGAATCATGAACATTAACAAGCCAGGATGAGGAAACACTTAGAAAATTCTAAAGATAAATGTTAAGGAGAATCTATGGCCCAATTAGAGAAGGAGAGAGATGGAGAATTAGAATGAACATGGAGATAAATGAATTACTCGAAGGGTAGGACACAAGTAGATTTGCCAAGTCACCGCGGCTGGCATGGTTGGGCCATGTAGAAAGGATGGAAAATGGCAGAATGCCCAAACTGATACTTTATAGAAAGATGGAAGGAGTCAGAAGAAGAGGTAGACCAAGGAAGAGATGACTACAGGATGTGGAGAATGACTTGAAGGCAATGGGAGTTACAAGATGGAAGGAAAAAGCAAGAACAAGAACTGAATGGAGGCATATCATAGAGGAAGCCAAGGCCCACACCGGTCTGTAGAGCTGCAGATGAAGAAGAGGTAAGCTTGCATGCCTCTATACCATCTGAAAACATATTTCATGTATTGCAAATCAAAGTTCTTTCATTTTAAATTGTTTTAATTCTCAATAATGAGTGCGTAACTTAAAGAAATTTGCACCAGTTTGTAAATAATAGTGGAACCAATATTTTTTTGCCTTTCTGTGTGTAAAAGGTTATTCCTGATAAATAAATAAATTATCCAAATAATGAAAAGCTAACAATACCAAGTAACTCCCAATTCTCACCATTTGCTCAGGAAGAAGGTTGCCTTTCTATGGGGCATTTTGGGCTAGGTTGAGCAGGCAAAACTGGAGATTGTAAGTGATCTTTTCTTTTGCCCAACACCTTCCATATCATTCTTACCCTTTTAAAAATCCCCTTGCATACTTTTCTCCTCATACTCTTTCCATCCAGTGCTTTGGACCCTCCTTTGCCTCAGTTCTGTTCCTTCCCCCTCTTGAGAGAGGTGGTTAGACCTCAAAAAATTCGATACCCAGTGATTTTCTATTTTATGTTTTTGTCTACCTAGTGCTAATTCCATTTACATTATTACTCACGTCCGTGAGACTTTCACAAAAGTGTTACACACATTTACATATATACAATGGCACAATAGGACACAAAATAAAACAGTCGGACCTGAAGGCCTTGGAGTAGGCCAAAACCTTAAACAACCTACATTTCGAGTGTCCTTTTATGTGTTATCTGTTTTATTTTGTTCTATTGTGCCATTATATGGCTCTCATCAGTGCTTCTATATCATCAATGTATACATATATAATTAGAACATGGTTGGGCTGCGCTTAAAGATTTATTTGGTATTTGTGCCTATCCAAAAACCTACCTTAACCAGTAGATTTCCTAATAATAAAAAAATCTACAACAAGGTACCATGCAATAACCATGGCAATCGGAAAATGAGAAAAATATGAGCAACATTATTGTATATATATGCTTATAAGTAATGTTTGCCTCAAGACTGAATAAGTATTAAATAATTCAATCAGGAAAATGAACTTCATGCTGAAATTGAGTTGTTTACAAAGGTTATAATATCTATTAAGACAACTATTCACATCATCAAGAAAATAGTCTTTCCAAATGCTAATCAAATGTATGCCACTTAAGATTACCCTAAGTAACATTTTATTATTCTTCTTTTCTCTTTTATAATGACGTCATTTGGTATTTGTTCAATTAGTCGAATCGAAAGAAACACATCCCATTACAATAGGTAGATAACAGTAAATATCACTGAACCAATACTTTAGAAAAATATCAAAAGTGGTACCAATTGAAAGAATAAAATAAACAAAGAGTTCGAGAGAAACAATTAATATTACAATAGAATACTTACGATAATTGGGAAGATGAGTTTGTTGTTTCTGATGGCTTCAGTCACACTAGGCTTACCTTGCTGAAGATCGGCAGTACATGTGGTGTTGCTATGAAGAGGCTAGTGCATACTTTTGAGGCACTTAATTGGAAAATATGGTGACAAATGAGGCCAAGAAATATAATCTTTCTTATATATAAATCTTATTAAATACATAAATAATTCATCTTTGAGAGCAATGATATGATATTTGAACAAAATATAGAGAAAAGTTGACCATTTCATGTAATTTCCATGTATACATCCAATAGCGCACACTTCACAGCTGCTTCTTAACCTGGCATGGAAGACTAAAAAACTCATCACTGAGTAAAACATGTGACATACATACTACTTAGTTGGTGACAATGTAATGTGATGCATACAGTGGATGAATAAAACAAAAAATTATGACAGAGGTTGGTATTGAACAATTAACCTTCGAGGAAAAGTACCTGACAACTATGGACAATTTAGGACATAATATAATGTGTTCACCAAAGGTCAAACAGATAAATTGAAGTTTTATTAAGTTTCTGATGCCCACCATAAATCCTTGTAGTTCAAACGTTATATCACAATGATATAATTAATTTTCTCAACATTAATGTAGGTTTTACATTGGTAAGCAGTACACTACAGATATTACAATACCAGTAGTTAAAAAATTACATTAAAAACATCAGTTTAGAGCTCTTAAGCTTATGGCATTCCAATAAGCACAATATAGTGTCAGGCATGTGCGTAGGTATGCATGTAACTACTTATTTCTCACCTTATTTAAACCAGAACATTTTTTACAATACATTAACTAAAAATTAATTTCCCATGAGAATAGGTGATATACTTCACCCTTTTATAAGGCCAATGGCATGTGAAATTTACGCCTGAAAAGGAAGGCGGTGCTCACAATATATTTCCCTATACTGGTTATGGTTTTACAGGAAGATCTAGTACTCAAAAATAACAGCTTGGGTGGAGCTCAGGGTGCCCAGAGGCTTTCCCAGGAATCGAACCTGCACCCTCCAGTTAGCAGTCGAACACACTACCCCTGGACTATCAGTACCCACTTACACATTTTAGGAAGGCAAATATAAACGTCTAAAAGTATGAATTAATATCATTATCTGAATTGAAACCATTGAAACATAACTCATAAAATTAGCTCAATGCACTTGTAACAATATATTTTTATACCATACAGAAACTATAGAAAATGTTAAAACTGGGATAAATTCAGTCACATTAACAATGATCCATATTAGAAAATAATTAAAATCCTACAGCTAAAGGCATTTGAAAGGATGAGATATAGAAAAAATTTCAGTTTGACTTCTAATTGAAACTTGTTTTTCCAAACTCACTTTGAATAGTAAAAAAATTTTTCAATGTAAAGTAAGTGCATATCTTAGACCATTGACGAGCCAAATATAAGAATCTCATTAACATTAAAATAAGTCTCAATAAATATTTACAGCCTAAATCAATTAGTCATTAAAATTTAGAATGAACATAAGAACATGAATCCTTGGAAAGATTTTGATGAGATTACAATTCAGATGGGCAAAAACTTAATTACTCTTCAAACATACCTTCCTTTAAAACCCATTCATACAGAACTACTTTAAGAACTGTGCCTTCTTAAATATACTCCTCATTTTTTCCATTATTTTACAAACTCACATGTATTTCCAACGTAACCTTCTTCATATGTGCCTTCTTTGGAGGAACCTCTTCATATGTGCCTTCTTTGGAGGATCCTCTTCATATAAGCCTTCTTTGAAATAATCTTCATATGTGCCTTCTTTGGAGGATCCTCTTCATATAAGCCTTCTTTGAAATAATCTTCATATGTGCCTTCTTTGGAGGAACCTCTTCATATAAGCCTTCTTTGAAATTATCTTCATATGTGCCTTCTTTGGAGGATCCTCTTCATATAAGCCTTCTTTGAAATAATCTTCATATGTGCCTTCTTTGGAGGAACCTCTTCATATAAGCCTTCTTTGAAATTATCTTCATATGTGCCTTCTTTGGAGGATCCTCTTCATATAAGCCTTCTTTGAAAATAACTTCATATGTGCCTTCTTTGAAATCATCTCCACGTGCGACTTAAATACCTATGCACATGGCTTTTTAAAACAAGCTATCTTTATCCGAGATAAAAAATTTGCATTGGGATTATTTATTAAGGACCAATCAAAGGTTTCAAATTGACCTTTCCACTGGCACTACTTATTTTAGAAGATTGACAGTTAAAATGCAAGTTTTGTCCTAATTTGTATAAAACTGCTCTAAAAATTAACACATTGGGATTCTCACTCTTACAGAATGCTCATGTCATTGGGCTAGGAGTTGACTAAGAAAGTATATTTTGTTTCACAGATTACACGTATACACAATGTTATGAATCGACTAGATACAAAAATATGCAATTCAAATTCATTGGTGTAGACATGCTATGAACAATAAGTATCTATCCCTGGGGATATGTTTGGCTCTTATCTAGCTTTTCATATTGTAAATCATGAAATTTTGTCAAGGACGTTTAAAAGAATTACATTTTGGACACCTCAAATAAAGGATTCAGATTTTAATGTTGTGGAAGACAGAAGTAGTGGAAATATCCCATCTTAATGAATCTAAAAATTACAAAGCAATCTACCAAACAGTAGAACAAGAGGTTGAAATACATGTGCCTTAGGGCTCTATCCTGGTTTTCTTGTTATTTTTACTCTACATAAATAATATGCCACATCCATTTCATTGGTGATGATACTACCATTCTAATAAACATAAAAAACCAATCTTATTCTGCAACATAAAGCAGCCTCCTCAGTTATGTCTTGAAAATTGGTTTTCAAAAACTTATTGTCGACACATGGACAAAAACAGTATGCATACTTTTTGGCAAAAAACCATGAGTCAGTTAGACTCTATGATAAGGGCCTAATTTTCATTGACAGCACAAATTTTTCGAGTGTTCACATTGAATCATCCCGAAAGTGGTCCTTATGTATACAATTTTATCTAAACTTAATAAAACCCTTCTTTCCACTAAGATATTTGTATTTCAGTACTAGCTCAAATATACTAAAATGCCTTCATCATTCAAAGTTTTATTCTCAATTTTCATATAGCATTATATTCTGGTGTGGCTCAAGCCATAACCAAAACATTTTTAAAGTTCATACAAGCTATCTTTAAACTACCATTAAGACACTACTGCAGACTTCATTTCCATGATCTGCAATTTATGATAATGGTTGGCCTGGTCACGCTAATATAGATATACTGTCTATTCTTATTTCATAAAGATAACATGCATATATACAAAAATCATAAATATTCATAATAATGATAGACTTACCTCCCTTGACATAATCACCGAGGCAAGATCGCCTAATTTTAGTGATAAGGGAGCAAAATGTTATGTAAATAACCTTTTTTCACGTGATGTAAAACTATGACGAAACCCTACTGAACCGGCCTATCGTGAATAAAGCATCATCATCAAATTATATTTCTCCATATAAAATTCATGCAGCTATTATCGACGTTATTGGTTCACAAGATGAAAATTAATTTCTGAGTCGTGTAGACTTTTTTTAAACGAAACAATACATTGCGAATTGGTTAGTAAAAGAGGTAAATTTAAATGTATTTATTGCACAGTGGTTTTGATTCTCTTTAGACAACATTTTGCAAAATGATGGTTTCGTTTAAAAAAAGTCTACACGACTCAGAAATTAATTTTCATCTTGTGAACCAATAACGTCGATAATAGCTGCATGAATTTTATATGGAGAAATATAATTTTCAATATTTTCGGATTTTGAAGTAAAATAAAAATGAACTCATAAAAATCACAAAACAGATGGTAAAATTACGAGGCATATAGTAAGGTAAGTAAATTCCCTAGCACTTCCATCGCAAAAATAAAAGGGTATTTTTGTTAACAGTAATCTTCCTTAACATTTGTACATACCTGCCACTGTGAACCTACAAATATTAAATGTCAACCACAGCAGAAAATCCGTTTCAAGCGATAGTAGAGACACAAGAAAATGAAACGCTGGCAAACCTTTGAACAGCTTCGTCTATGCTTGCAATCCTTTGATTATAACGTAAAAATAAATTACTGCTGCTTCAAACTCAACCATGTCCCGAAAACATGGATTAAAAATTCAAAGGGTCATCAAACTGTTTACTTCTTCACGAATCGTATCAATGGCTATAAACATAAAGCCATCATCACCAATGCAGTGCACGCAGTAGAATTTACTAAATTTGGGGATTTCAGAACGTAAACAACAAACAAATGACAAGCAAAAGCGTGTTGAATAAAAGCGATAACATTATGCAAAACGCTAGACATTTTTTAAGCTAATTATCCTAGCTTTGATCGTTGTTTATCTCAACGGGAGCTTAATCCTATGTCCTGAAGCAACACCACAACTGCTTCAGGCTATTAGGCACTATGGTGAATGCTATGAAGATGTGTCCAAACTAGTTAGCAAGCGGGTAGTAGAGTTGATACAGTTGGACAATCAGTCACGAGTCATTCAATTGAACGAGTCAAGTGAGCGTGATGACTCGTGTAATTAGGAATGAGGTCAATGAGTCTTTAGTAACTATTGGAGGATGGGAATGCTTTGGACGGGGGGACTGGGAATCTCTCGTGTATGAACGTTAAATTACAGATGAATTATGCCTCTCAGCAATGATGTTGGAAACCTATTGGTAGCCCCATTGTAGTACAGTATGCGAGATCTTGTAAATAAAATTGGAGAGGTTTTACGCGCATTTATACATTGTCATCTAATTGAAGTTAATGTATCTTTCATGCCTCTCCCCTTTTTGAACCTGAATAGGTGATTCCTGAAGTAATCATTTGCCATTTTCAGTCTTTGGTATGAAATTTTGCACAGTACTGGTGGCTTGTTGCAGACTCATTAAAATAACCTAAGGTTGCCATCAAAACTAGGTACTTGGATATTTTTTTTAATTTGAGGAAGCTGACTGTAGAAAAAGGTGCCATTGTATCTAAATGTGAATGATGCATTTCAGAAAAAATCTCATTCCCCTAAAATAATTTATTCAAGGAGACTATGTGGGGTGCTTTATGCTCCCAAGATCAAACATTTGATTGTGTCCTGGGAGTACATTTGCCTGCCTCAGGGTTATGATGCATTGCCCACTAGAACCACCATACTAGGAAAACCTCTGTGCATCCTTCTCCCTCCCTCACCAGAGCCAACCTGAACTTTAGGAAGCACGACATCTTATTGGAGCACACATATACACCACTGCAATATTTGTCCACCTGTCATATGGATTAGTACAGGTCTGTCTGGTAGTAGCATTATTCCCACGTTGAGGATCAGTGTTTGAATTCCCATGACAAAACATTTTTGTTTGTTTATACGACATACCCTTGGGGCAGCCAGGTACATAAAACTAGCCTGGAGAGAGATGACAAAAATGCCACAAGCATTTTCTAAATACCTCATCTTTGAAAAATCGCAAATTCTTTCCTGATAGAAATTAATCATTTATGCAGAGGTGCTAGTGTTCAAAGTGTATGTGTTCATGTTTAAGATTGGGTCTCTAATGTTGTACGAGTAGAGACGTGGCTTACATCAATCAGAGTGATGAGCATTATTTTACTAGAAATAATGAATTGTTGACAATTACAAGTTCACTGAGCAATTCTTTTGTAAATCAGTCACATTACTGTTATGGATATTACTTCTGCCACATGCCATTGTGGAAGCAGCAAACACTTTGAAAAATTGAAATTTGAAGAACTTTGGGAAATTCATACATGCAAATGAAATATTTTTACCTTCATGAAATTGCACTTGTCTTTGTTACCAGCTAAGCCAAAAAGTAGTATCTAATGGTGGTATTATTTAATAAATCAATTGCCATTTTGTAATTCCAGGTGATAGTAATTTGAAGTAATTATGAATCCATTATAATAATATTCAGCAACTTAATTCACATAAATCAATTCTTGCAAGAGTAGGTACGACATACCATATCACTTACTCTAAGGCATGTAGTATCCATCTCCAACACGTCACTTCAATAATTGAAATTTTCTCCTTCATTAAGTTCACTAAAAGCAGATGCTTATGGATAAGGGTCATTTTGAAAATTCAACACATGCACAGTGAAACACTATGTGAAATAAGTGCTCGAAGAAGGTATAGGTGTTGGAAGAATGCATTCTTCCAATACCTATACAATTTGTCCTAAATACCTTTAACCAAAGGGGACTCTCTCATCAAGAATCCTGGACATTGACAGAATTGAAATAATATATTAATAATTTTTAGTCATAGCTCTGTTTACTTCTTAAAAAGGGATTTGTATTGCATGAAAGAAATATTAGATGAAGAATTCATAAAAAGAGATTGGTATAGAATTCAAAAGTTTTAACAAAAAATACTATAGTAAGCATAGTAGCCATCACAATTGCTGTTAGGGGTGGGTAGGACATCTGACTGCCATAATCAATTTTGCCCCTCTTGGGTATGTCCAAGGACGCTTCCACAAATTATAATTTCTGGTGCTGGTATCACTTAATTTGAAGGTTTACTGATCAGTCAAAACCTTGATTTGGTAGAACATACAAACATGACCACCAAATAAATTTCAACTCTTATATTCATGACAAAAAGCTATGCACTATGTGTACACATATCTAGAAATATCCTTCCAATTGTTAACCATGGAAAGACAATCCCTTTTGTCCAATGGGATCATATTTATGGGGAAACCATCTGTGGCCTCTATGCTATTCTCTTCTCAGAAATTAGTCACATAATATAATATTCCCATATCATCCGTAGAAGATTTTTTTATGTAAGTAACAACATATCTATATCTTTAAAACTATAGCTGATAGGAAAAAACTAGTGTCATAATTGGATTCAGCACCCCAATTGTTCTTTAAATCAACATTAAAAGCTCCGGCACCAAAACCACTGTTGGCCTGTGTAATCAATTGTTGGTATTTCTATTAGAGATACTTATTTTTCACACTCTAAATACATATCTTAACACCCCCATCATGTATATGTTTACTGGTTAAATACTTTTGGAGAAAAATCCATGCCATAAACATTATACCACATTGAGGAATGATATCATCATAACTGCCATACATTATATTTAAATAATTACAAACTGTCCACCTCAAGGTCCATCTTTTGTTTAATAGTTTTCAGCATAATCAAAATACATTTTCCCTGGTTAGGATTTACTATTAATCAAGTAACATTGTGCATGTGGGAACTGTAATTCCATCTAGCATTGTTTTTTAAATATTCACACAGAAATTGATGATTGCATGCATGCCTAATGTGAAATGAAGCTATTATCTTCTGTAAAATACTATGAAAGAAACACAAATATGTACAATAAGAAATAATGTCTCTTGTGAACTTCAGTTTTTAGGTGCATAAGGAACTCCTATGTCATCACATATTTCATTATCTCTATGATCATATTTTCTAATCTCTTCCACTTGTTCCCATGTAAATATGCATGATAGACTTATTTGGATAGTAAATCAATTTATGTACAAATATATTATATTTAGGATCAATAAATACATCTGAAAAGCAATTAATGGATCTTTATTTTGCATCATTCATATATTCTTATAATGGAATATGTCAATGGCACAACTTAAGGTACATTTACAGTCGAGGATATATGAGACCCAGTGACCAGAGAAAAGCACCATGCATGCTGCCATCACAGATTACTGATACAGGAGAGAGGCTAAGACAAAAACGTAAAAAAAACTTATAAATTACAAATATGCTATCAAAATTTTACTACTTCTCACAAGAGCATACTCAAATTAGGGATTTGAATAAACTTGCTTATTAGTATACAATTTTTTGCAAAACTTGCACACAATTTTTGACTTCACTGAAAAAGGTCAAAAAATAAATTACTTTAAACCTCCATCCAGTGATTTCCTGGTCACATTTATGGTATGTCATCCCCTTCATTTTTCTTAATGGAATTCTTTTTAGTCTAAGTATTGTTTCCTTTACTCAACAGCATACCTTTATAAAAGATACACATATTGTCCTCACGATTCATACCAGAATGTATCTAAATAAAGTCATGAACACATATTTAATGATGTACATTACCTGTATATCAGGAAAACAACAGTCAAGTTGCATGAAAATCATTCCTAATTGTGAATGCATAACTATGGTGTAGTCCGTAGTCTACTGGGTTTTGTTAATCAACAATGTCTTTTTAAGTCTTCCCATCTTTAAAATAGGCAGTTCCACAAAAATGTTAAAAATAATTCCAAATGAATTATCAATTTTTGAGGCACAAGGACAGAAAAAGGTCATTAACACATATCTTTAAATAGTTTGTCAACACATATAAATGTTTCAAAACTTTGGATAAATGAAATTCAATTTATCAAGAAAGCTGTGGTTAATAAAAAATTACATATTTGCAGAGGTGCTATTTTAAAATGCTTCTTAGTAATACGAAGTTCAACATAAAATGAACAGCCATATAAAAATAAAACATAACTGTGAAAAACTGAACTGTGATGTTAATGCATTAAATTGTTTTGGAATTGCATTCATTCTAATCACATTCACTTTTGAAATTGTAAAACTTCCAAAGCACCATATAGGTATGCCCAGTAAAATGACTTCATAAATATTAGATGCCTGAGGAAGCTATGCATTCAAAATTATCATACCAGCTTAGCATTTTATCCCTGTGGTGAGTTTTATAGCAACAAACAATAACAATGCTTTTCATTTCTTAAAAGATATATTCTTGTCAGGGATGCCAAAATGCTAAATGTCATATGCATTGGCTTGGATTATACCACCCGACAACTCTGTAAGCAATTCATCCTCAAATTTTACTGCATATACCCAATATAGTCAAAAACTCCACATTTCATTTCAATGAAATTTCTTCATTTGTTGATGACTAGAAAATACTCTTCTCCTACATTTGTTTATCCTGATTGATGGTGGATTTTCCGCAGGGCACAGTCCTGGGCCGGGCACTTCCCAGGTTTGCGGAATAATCAGTCCCTATGCAAGGGCATGTATATACAGCATTATCTCAAGCAATGAAACAAAAGCGAGTTCACTGATACACACATCATCACTCACCCCATTGGACCAATCCTAATAGAATCTACACAACCCTCAGTCGACTAATAGCTTGAGGAGGCACTTTCCACTCAACAAGAGGACATTTCCCAATGCCAAAAAAATGCTTCCTTCATTTGAGGAATATCAGCATCTCAAAGGGGAAATACATTCCTTATCTCACATTCTATGCAAAATCATCACAGACCACTCAAGCAGAGCTTTCCTGAAGAAAGCCAGTTCTCTGCAAAGTGGGAACATCCATATTTGACAACCAGAAAACAAGGTCTCATGCAGCATGAAGATTCTATATGTACACTGGAGTTTCCTGACCAGTCAACAACCTGAACATGGATGTAGGCATAGTTTTCATGTGTATCTGTGAAGCAAAAAGAAAGAGGAATTAATAAATGGAAATCAATGAAATGCCAAATTTGCACATTGACTTAGCATGTAAAACAGATGACTTTTTCATGGGATGGAAAGTATAGCATTGAGAACTATTTCTTTACTATCACATTCCAATCCCGATTATCCTATAACAAATGGAATGCTTCTAATTCTTTAAGATCAGCAATAGGGATAAATCACTTCTTCTGTCTATTAAGGTTAGCATATTTTTTTCAAGTTCATATGCACATAATATTTCTTTCTAAAGCAGAGTCTGAATGCACATTTTGTTGACAGCGATGGCTCATGAAGTATGCCTGTGAAGTGGAGCCCTCCCACAGGATATTAAGCAAATAACAGTTAAATACCAACCTATCAGTGACATTTTAAATATTCAGACTAGAATGAAATACTTGTTTTTGTTTTTGAGATTTAAAGGAACATAACTATTCAATTTGAATTTGACAGAGCTTTAGTCTTTGGGATAGCATCACTTCAGTGAGGAAATTTTAGATGAGAGGGGCAAGGAGGGTGAAGGGAAGAAACTCATTGTTTCAGAAGGAAGATGTCATCATAATGTGGTGTGACTAACAATAACCAAGTAAAAACATTCTTTTAACAATTCCAAAGTTATTAATTTTACAAAATCCTCAAAAAGAACTACGATTATTAATGTTCTGAATAATCATCTACCAAAAAGGTCCTCTTCCAAATGGAAGTTAACAATCAGTACATAAGTACCTTTTTTGCAAATGAAGATGACATTTTAGTGGGCCTTGATATATTGGATAAAGAAATAATGATTATAAGGAAATCAAAAAGCTTAGGGTTGAAAAACTTATCTGACCAGGACTTTAACCTTTGGCTACAGTTTTTTAAGTTTACATTGTCAAATTGTAAAATTTGGTTCAATAAATTGCAGGATAGGGAAACTGATTTTATTTAGACACATAAATATGTAAAAGAGTTTTAATGATTGATTCAGCACATACAAAACTCATTTTCCATGGCAAGCAGAGCACAGTAGAATGATAAACCATCATAAGGTATAAATATTATGACTAAAGTAAAGAAAGTCAATACACTGAGGTGTGTCACATGATTTTGACAGTTAATGATAACCTCTTCTCATTCAAAGATCAATTATTGATAGTAATATCGTTTTCAAAAGATTGAAAAGTTTCCTAAAATTAGGATTAAAAGTCCTCAGCTTATCCTAAAAAATTCACACATATTTTTATGGTTTTCTCTCTAAGATTAGCTTTGGCTTCCTTTTAAAAAGTGGTCATAACAAAATGAACCAGATAAGTAAAGTAATATAATTAATTACATATACTGTTCAGTATATACTTTTTACAAATACACCACCAGTCTTGAGGCCCTTTGAGGTGAAGAGTACATGAATGTTAATTTGATGTGAATGTAATTTTTTCCAAAATTAAATGAATTTCACTAGGGTAAAAACTGAATGCCTCACATAGAGAGAATTCTCAAATTCAATTAGGCATTTAACATTGATTACATGAATATTGCTTACAAAAAGTAATTTGATAAATATTTTGCGAGTATCAATGTAGCTTTTGTGCATCATATGCATGACTGCCATGACTAGCGGAAAAAACAAATGATGATAATCAGCCCTTTTAAGAATACGAGCAAATATAATTATCAGAAATTATATGAAAGAAGATACTGTGAATTTGAGAAGTTTTCCCTATTGAATACAACTACTAGTGACTGAATATTTAAACAAGCCGTAGAACAAACACTTTGCTGAGCAGAAGTAGAAGTGAGTGCATTACATCTCCAAAAAAATCAATTAGGGGCAAAATCAGCAAACAACACTAAAATTTCAATAGTCTAGGCATATCACATGGTATTTATTCATGTAATTAAAAGAAATTCTATCCCTGCAAATATTTATCCTAAGTTCCTTGCACAAGTATCTGAAATATGGGTAAATTTTCCTAATTCTGAAATTTTGAAATTTCATTAATTATTCCAATATTATAACTATTACCTCAAGCCTTTTTAATCACATTGATAAAATTATTTAAATTGTATTTTATGATCATATGATATTTTTTTCAGTGGAATTGATGATTTGTTCAGTGTATTTGACACGAAAGAGGTTTTGTGAAACATTTTATACTTATTGCATCCAAGTAAAGAAAGTATATTCCCATCAGATGACTTTGGATAGTTTGTCTCAAGCAATTAGTTAAGTCTGTAAATATCTTCTCATCTGACATCAAATAAAAGGTAGACTTGAATAAAATCAACACTGCCTTCAGAAATGCAGCTAATTCTTGTTCTTAAATATTCTTATCAAAACAAGGCACACAGAAAGGTAATATCCTAAATATATTTCACAGTAGGTGAATATACATGTTTTTCACTATTATCGCAGCTTTAGCTTTACATTTTGATCTGCATTGATCCTTGAAATGGTATTAGTTCTATCTTTGAAGGTTTGGAATCCATTAACTTAAATTTACCTAAGATTTCAGGAAAATACTGATGAGTATTATAATTGATATTAAGGGTATGCTATAGGACATGACATGGAGGTCACTCAAAACTATGGAAGTACACTTTATGGCTATAGGAAGACATAAAATAAATTCGGAAAACTTACCTCCCCAACAGAAGTTGCCAAAAGATTCACTATTTTTTCATGAGGAACAGCCACAACACTTTGGTTATTTATTTCTATAATTCTGTGTCCAACACGCACACCACCCCTTTCAGCAATTCCACCACGCAACAAACTACATATCTGTAATTAGAATGTTACATATATTACATCCTCTCCATTTACTTTCATTTCACGTCATAAATGTTTATAGAGAAGAAAAATGTGAATCTTACCACTCCATTTTGAACACTGAAACCCAACTGGTACTTGGTATCTGGCCGTTTTATTTTTACCTCCACAACAGGTGCACATGGAACCACTGTCAACTTCACTACAGTTTGGTTTTTCGTATTCTACAATGTAAAAAAGACACTTATTAACTACAATATTATTAATACTCTACAACGAAATGTGGTGTGGCAAATGTTAAGAATATATGAGTGAAAACTACATACAATTGAAAATGAACAAGTGAATAAAATACAAGTGGAATATGTGTTTGAATGAGTTGTCATATAAGTATCTATTGCTGTTAATAAATTAGATAAATAATTTCATTTTCATACACTTTGAAAATAAATATTTTAATCTTAAGGCTTCCATGACACCTTTCCAATGAAGGTTCCATGCTGCTTCTGGGAATTAGCAGCACGTAGGTTGGCTTGTTGGACAACAGTTTTGCCCCCAGTCCTGGAGGCATCTTCAGGTTGAAGAGATCTTCATTGCTTTTTGGCCACCATATATAGGAGACACTGGCTGACCTGGAGCACTCTGATTGGTTGCTCCTTGGCGGTAAGGTGGAATTACCCTTCTCCACATCAAAGTCCTCACCATTGCAATTATTTGGATTTTTCATTAATTCTACCACTTATCCTATGAGTCTTGGGAAATATTGTTTTTCCCTACCCACCACTTTTGTTTAGTCGAACTCAATGGTGTGTCCTAGTTCTGTCCACATGCTTGGTGATTGCCGAGAGTCAGAACTGTCTCTTGTCAGTGGCCCTTTGGTGCTCCTTAATTCTGCCTCTAATCGACCTTCCTGTTTGGCCAATATAGGATTCTCCACATGTGGACTTGATCTCATATACTCTTTGTACATGAGATCAGGGATCCAGTCCTTAGGCTTAGGGATGATGATGCTGATATTTCTTATTGTTGAAAACGTAGTTACTACATTATGCTTCTGTAGGAGCTTACTTCATTTTTTAGCTATTTTGTTTCTCTAACGGAAGCGATTCAGTGTCTGAGATGCTGTAGGCACGATGAACTTATGCATTGACTAGTGAGCTCTTCTATGGCAGGATGTTGCCGATCTAGGGGTTTCAAAAACGACCCTAGTTCTTTTTTCTTCTATGGCCAGATGATGAAGGTGTCAAATTGGACATATTGGATCCAAAGAGATGGTAAGATTCAATCAGAGCAATATGAGCCAGCCAGTATCTCCTATTTACAGAGGCCAATTGTCCAATAAGCCAAACTATGTGATGTTAATTCCCGGAAGCAGCATTGAACTTTCATAAATATTTTAATTCTCATAAAGACAATTTTATGGTTTCTACAGTAGCATCACATGCATAGGTATGGCTCGACTTTTTGATTTTTGTAGAATTAATTTCTTTACTGAAGGTCAGCTCTATTACAATATTTCATTAGCTTTGACATGGCGTCTTTATCTTTCACTGCTGCTACAAGTAGTGTGCTTCTGTCATCTTCTCCCATTGCATCAAAATAGCAAAGAGTTCTCTCAATGCTCCCGTGTGCATGGAAGTGAGGCATTTATGCAGTGGAATGCATTTTATGATATTATTTAGAAAAATTCTAACATGGTTCTTAATTTGAAGGAAACAGAGTTTTTGGGCCCAAAAGTATGAGTGAACATTTTCTTCAAAATGAGATTTTACATTTCAGCTAAGATGGCAGAGCTTGACCCTAAGTGGCATTAAGCTTTAGAAACAGTAAGTACAGTTAACTCTTGATTATTTATGCATGGATTATCAATGCTATTCTCTACCTATCACTTCAAAATTTTAATAATTTTACAATCATAAAGATAATTAAATGCTATGAAACTTCAACATACTTTTTCAAAAACACTAATTTGAAATACCTGGTTTTTCTTAATTTCAAAATTGTCAATAGTATCTAATGTTTTAATTTCAACATTTTTGTACTCTCTATACTTTCCAATTATCATTGGGGCTATCCATTCTTCATCATACATCCTTAGCACGGATAATCAACAGTTTACTGTGCCAGCATTTTTTGAGAATATGTGATTGAAAACCTTAATTCAATGCTGTTTAGATGCTCTTTTGATGATAAATATAGGTTATTGAAGATGGTAAACCAAATTTTCTCTTCAGAGTGAAAACTTAACCAGAGAAAAACAGTTGTCATATTAGTGAATGAGTATACTGAATCAATCCAGGCATTGCCGGTATTTAATGAATGAAAACTTCATTTTTCTGCTTATTCACCCTCTTTTTTAAGGATGACTCATTATCTACTGGCTGCTGATAAATTGAATAATAGTCACAGGACTGAAAAAGGACATAGAGACTATTGCAGTCACATTTTTTTGAGAAGGATTTAACTTTATTTTAGAAAAGCTAAATAATTGAACTTTCTCTGAGTCATCTAACAGAACTTCAACTGAATATGATAGCATCATGAGGGACAATAAGGAAATGGTCAGATATTAGAGATACATATAATCTTGGGAAACAAGACCTTTGGACAGTATGTTGAAACTGGATCCTCTTCAGATAGAGGAAATTTGGGAATTTGTTGCATTCTACTGCCATTTTCAGAGTAAAAGCAAGCTTACCTTTATATAATTCTGACAGGTTGACAGTGGGAGCCCAACTAAACTAACACCATTAATGGCAATAATTTGGTCCCCAATATTCAGCTGTCCACATCTTGCAGCAGCACCTGCTGGTGCCAAGTTTGCTATCACTACAGTGGGCAGCATGCTGCCCCAACCAGATTCCACTATTACTACTCCCAATATTTCTCCCTTGGCCTTGGGAACCACAACCTGAAATAGATACTCTGTTGTTATAATGTTTTGTTCACTAATCCAATGGCAATAAATTTAAATGCTTAAAGACAATAAACTTTTAACTATCTCAATAATCATGAATTAAGGGTTTGAACAATTCAAATAAGATTGGGAAAAAATAAAAGATGGTTTCAAATTCCTTCCATTTACACATTTAATAACATATTTTAAGATAACATATTGCATTTCTTAAAATTTAAAATCACTTGTACAGTTGCCAAGAAGATCATATAATATGAATATTACATGCCAAATGTATGATAGCCTTTCCTATGTTTGAACCTAATACTGAATGTAATTCAAAATGTGCACAACTGCTGGTCACAATATTCCACGCTTTCTTTGACAATGTAAAAGTATCTTAATTATATAGGCTGCCATCAACTCAAACATCACAGAACTATGACTGCTTCAAGTTTTTATCTTTCCAAATTTACTATTCAAATAAATTTCATAATTTCTACGTGAATGCATGTTTGCCCCCAATTTATCAAATTGAGTATTAAATTGTTTTTGAATAACAAATAATTAACTAATACAATCAGCCAATTCCTTCAGAGAACATTTTGATTCAGATGATAAATGTGCCAACGTTAAAACATGATATTCAGGGAAGAGCATGAAAGCAGGGAAGAGCATAATTCATGAAATAAATGGCTGGTATTTTAAAATGGCGCAATACTACAAGAAACTATTTTTTCCCTAACCAAAATTGCATACTTCATGAAAAATATGGGCATTTTCCTTGATCTGACAGGGAAAACTTTTTAGGGTATGTATTTTGACTATGGAACTACATGGTCTGCCTGTGCAATATTGCCTGCAAGCATAAAAACATGCTTAATAACTTTCTGTTTCAACTGAAATTTTTGGACTGATACTGATAAATATTATGAAAGATTTTTTGACAGTATTTACTTAGGGACTAAACAAATGCATTGTATGAACATGGTTGCTGAATCTTAAGATCTCCTTAAAAAGGTGAAGGCCTTGACTGGTGATTATTCTATTTCAATAAACAAAACAATATTACTCCACAGAAAGAAAGTGCAAACACTAACATTTTCTCTCCCAAATTGACAACAAGTTAATATGAAAAAGTAAAAATTGTGCATTTTGATAAAAAGACTCTTTCACACGCTATATGCTGCATTAGCAGATAATAACACGTACTCACTCCTATCTTTTTAAATATTAACATTTAAATTCACTCCTGCATTTATAAACAAATTTATGATATGGCATACAACAATGGATCACTGAATGACAAACAAAAGATGGGACTAATTTCAATAGAAATTTTGTATTTTTTAAAAGGAGATAAGATATGCTATTCCTGAGGTCATCTTCCAGTCTCTGAAATGTTCAAATAAAACAAATTGTCTTTTCCATCTACCCTAGTAACCTGAGAAGAAAAATGGTCAAACAAAATACTATATGTACTTTGTATAAATGGTTAAAGCTTTATTTAACCAGTTCTCACAAGTTTTTCTCAAGATGGTTTTTGGGGTCCTTTTATTCTTGTACAAGATTAATAGAGAAAGGCAAATAGCTATATAAACATTTGAATGCCAATGAAGAAGCCAAGCAATTCTCTTAACGGCGAGCCCTGTACATAAGTCCACACAATTTCATTCAGCAAGACAACGGTAGGAGTTAGGAAGGTTATTTTACGTGTACATTTCATCTGCATCCACAGAAAATAAATGAGATAGAGGGAGAATAGGGGATAAGTCTGAGCACTGCACTCTGGAAATACTATATAAAAGTAGGCATTGTTTGCCTGCTGTAAAAATAACCAGATTATTTTATTAATCAAAGAATAGTTGAGTAGCTGAAATAAAACAAGTTGGCAAGATGATGGCATTAGAAATGAAATGAATATTGCACCCATGAGAAAAGCATTCTATTAATGATTAATTATAGATAAATATTTATTTATTTAACCTTAGTCCGAAAACATCACTTTTTGGCCTTTAACATTGGATTATAAACAATGATATCAATGGACATGATTACGAACACACGAGCCCTAGTTGGAGAAAAACCCTTCCAGGCAGGAAACCAACCTGCGACCCTTGGATTGGCAAATGAGGGCATTATCCTGCCACCACTGGGGCCACCTATATATTCTATTATTTTAAGGATAAACTGGAATTTTTTTCATCCATCATATTTCTCATCATATGACAAAAATTTTGTTCAAATTTTCTGGAATCTCTTTAAAATATTTCATCATTGCAAGACAATTGGAAATTGTACTTCGTAATCATAAAGGGTCTCAGTCATTTTAATTGTAATTGAAATTTTTCAAATTTTGATCATGTGGGAGAAGAGGAAATGAAGGGGTGCTGAAATATGAACCCTAATGTACAATACATGTTGCCAATCAGTTTTTTGAAAACCTTTAAGCAATGGTGAAAATTTGCTGAAACCCTGTGTTACATACACATGTTGGGAATCCATAGAAGCAAACTGAATAAAGCTCAAGTAATTATAGGATCAAATGTGACTAGTTAGCATTACTTTCAGAGCTGAATGGTGAAGATACAAAAATGACATATCATTTTACAAAAAACTAGAGCATCTGAATTCCACATTCAACAAACTTTTTTCTAAAAGTTCAACAAAGAGGACATTTAAGCCCAGATTCTCAGAAGGTGGGAAGAAAAGCATCCCAAAACAGGACTTTCCTGCCTAAAAGATACATGGTAACTGTATGTATAGAAATAACTGTCAATGCAGTAAAGACACCTTTCATTCCAATCGTTATCATCATAATAAAGGTTATGAATAACAAAAAAATGATAATTGATCATTTCAAATATGGAGCCATGAAAAAAAAATTGATTAATCCACAACCTTAGACATGCATGAATGAACCCAATAATATTGTTAGCTGAAATATTTAATCTATCTAATTTTGAAAATTTATTAGACACACAAGATTCATTTTTCAAGTAAAATAATCATGGGAGAAATTTGGATTTACGCTGAAAGATAAAAAATTAATTATTTAATTCACCAAAACTTTAATCCAGAAAGAATGAAAAATGGAGAGCATGCAGCCTCAGAAAAAATATTAAGCATTCTCATTCAATCCCAGATTCTAAATGAACAGAAAAAAAGAATTTTTGTACCTCTTTCTGCATTTCTTTTTTGGCAAACATCTGCAATTCATCACCAAATATTTCCTGAGAATTGAGAACTTCTTGGTAATCCATTTCTTTCACAAAACTGTGATCTTCTATTCCATTTGCTTTTAGAAATTCCATATAAGCAACTTGAAAAGCTTGCCCTATAGATTGTGCTATAAATTGTGCCTGCAAAAGTTATGGTTTATATTAGACACTAAAATTACACATACCTAAATGGCATATTATACCAACAATTTTCTGAAAAACCATGTTGAGGACATATTTTCCAACTAGTATTGGCAAATAATTATTACAATATTAAATTACCATGGTTCACTTTAAAAGTGAGAATGCACAGTCATCTAGCAATTCATGTTACACCTACTATGAAAACTATTCAATTTGAAATCTCAACATGAACAAATTTTAATTTTTCTGACAGTAAAATTAAAAACATTGATTAACATAATGAAAATTACACACATGTAATAACTGTAATATTTACTTCCTTAAAATCACAGGCATATATTAATAGGATATAAAAGCCTTCTTCTCACTCAAAGTTAACTATTTTATTAATGCAATTAAAAAAAAGTGAACCCTCCTTAACCTGGATTAATGAGGGATTTGCCACATGTAACTCAATGGACCATTTCCCCACATATTCTAGTACCCCAGTGATTACCAACAACTTCTAATGACACCATATGATGCATAGACCCCCAATGTATAAAAATATCCCATTTAAAATGTAATAATCTTATTTAAATAAAGCATACAAGGCTAATTGATGTCAATAGTTTTTAAGTGAACATGTTTTTCACTTTCCTATTAAAATTATTCCCCATCACCTAGCAGACAATGCATTTCCAGTACAAATTACTTGTGCTTTGCAATAAATGATCCCTCTCTGTCTAATCAACTGCTGGCTAAACATCATACTATACATACACCTTAAATGTGGAAGATATTGGTGTTTGAGTGAACCTTTTCAGAATGTTTGCTTGAGATTCAGAGCTATACAAGCACACTTTTAATATAGTCTATTTGGCCTTTCAGTAACATTTACAATTTTACCCAAGGAAAGTTTCACATTGAAACCCATTCAAAAAAGATTTTTCCTAATGAACTTTATATTGAACATGTCAAAGAAAGGTATGTTTTACTAATTTAACTAATTTTTTATCAAAATATAAAAATCTTCTACCACATTTTTTGCTCCATATAATTTTCAGAGGCTAGACATTCAACCCTAAGCATTTGTTTTTTAACCAATAGGGCGTCCCTAGTCATTTGAATTTCTGAAATTATAAAACAATTGAATAGATTCTTAATGAAAAAGCTTAAAGCTAACAGCTTAAAATGCACATGACTAAAATATATTCCATACAACACAAAAATACTGTGCAAATCCACATATCATGTGCACCCTATTTTTAATCATTGAATGAAATAAAAAATGAGAAATATTCCAACATTGATAGAAATCACACCTGGATTTTTCCCTGCTAAAGACTCATCTGCCCTTATTTCTACCAATAAGTATTCATTACCTTCCTTCAATTACCTATGCAAGGTTCCAGCAAATTGTACTCTCTTCCTGTATTGGGATTTTATATTTCCTCAGAGTTTTTGAATACTATTAGTTTTTGCCTTGCTAAAACAGCTAAAATTGCCCATTAAATTAACCAAGAGTAACATAATCATGACTAACAAAGAGCTATTCACATTTCCTTTTCCACAATTGTACATACGTACTATATGTGTTTAAAAAATCTTTTTTCAAATGAAAAGATAATGAACTACACATGAAACATGTCAAAGGACTATAATAAGAAACACTTAATGAAACAAGGGTAAAATAAAAGGAGAAATTGATTAGATTTGAAAAAATTTCTTACTTCTTCACTCTCAAAGACATGACAAATCATCTTAGGAGTCCTGTTTATTTTTGGAGCTTCTTCAACCTCCTGAGGTACATATCTTCTTCTTGCCATTAAGACTACTAAGTCTCCTATGTCAGCTATATAGGAAATTGTACGTAATGCATGATCCATCATGATTTCCTGAAAAGTACGCCAGATAAATTCATTATGTAAACATTTTTATATTAAAAATTAAAAGTGTAGCATCTGGGGAAAATTGTAATCATTTCCATTCAATGAAATGGGAATAACATAATTATGACCTACGTCCACATTCACTGTTCTATGGTTTTTATACATAGATTTATTCAAATATATTTAAAAAATAATTTAAAAAATGAAAATACATATGAAATGCACATAGACACCTCAACAACCTCATAGGAACCTCATACAACAAGCACAATTCGTTCTACTATCTTTCTCTTAAAGCAAAATACTTGTTTAACTAAACAATTTTTCCTTTACCATTGCAATTTATGTAGAACATGATAATTCATTCCATGCTGAAAAAAATAAATTATGTACAAGGTTTATTCAAAGAAAATTATACAGACATTATTTTGAATTGTGGATCATCTCATCAGAACTGAATGCGCTAAGGTGCTTTTCAGGTGGGTGCTAAAGACAGATTTAGATTTGGTGAATAATTACTTATGGATTAACTGCTGGTAAATTACCTAACTTGTCTTAGCCTGCAATACTTACTTTTTTACGTATAAGTAAAAAATTCCCCTTGAAATCTAAATATCATAGTTGTACATGATTTAATCTTCAGAATTTTTTTTTCTCAAATCACACTTTCTTTTATAAATTCAAATGTTCATTATTATTGTACTAAAATAATGAGCACCATGAATGAATAAATGACACTAACTTTTTGGTGAATAAAACTCAATGTCATGTAAATTTAGTATTAATTACGTTCAATCCTTAAATTAAAAAATATTTTACTCACTTTTAGGTCAGTGTTGAGAACCATGATTTTTTCAGTTGATATGAATAAGTCCACTTCTGTGCTTGGTTGGCTTTCACCATCAGGAGCCTAAAAAAGGAGAAATAACAAATTGATTTTACACAAATGAAACTTATAGTTAACTTCTATGACAATATACTACACATATGAACAACAGTTAAAGCAGAAAAGATAAAGAAGCAAACAGTGATTTTGACAGAACAACTAAATGTAACAGGAAAGCAAACATTTAATTTATAGATCTATAAACCATGAAACACTGATCTAATTAGGGTGCATGCTACAGAATTGTGAAGACACCCAAAGATAGTGCAAAATTTCCCCACAGTTAAGAGTGCTGACTTCATGCTCATGCTGAAGTGATGACTGCATTTAATATATTCTCAGAACTTACCAAGGCCTAGATGGACCATAGCAGCAAAAAAAGAAAGACAGTAATGAATTCATTAACTATATTGAACCAAAGAAAACAGTATTATCATTAGAACAGCAGACTAATGTTATTCAGAGAATATGTATCTCCAATAAAGTTACAATCTATTTAGGATAAAATAAATCATGAAAGAAGGATTTTCATTTTTGTGTTGATGGCTTCAAAATTTTCCCAAATGATACATATATATGGGAACACAAAGCTTCATTTGACCTAAATATACACATTACAATTATGTAATAATTAAGGATGGACATTCAGTTAGATTACTTAAAGCTATTATCAATTACAGCTATTGGATCAAAATTCTGAAATAGAACTACGTACAATGCAATTTGATAATCAATATAACTATATTTGAATAACATAATGATATACTTTTCTGATTGCAAGTCATTTAAATTGCATATACACTTATCATAAACATGGATGAAGTATAACAACAAAAAATAAAAACAAAAATTATGAAATTTTGTATTTATTTAAAAGATGGAGCTAAGTGCATTCAGTCTTTCATTACATATAGGCATAAGGTTGATCATTAAAATTTAAAACAAATCACTTTAAGAAGAGAAAATTTGCTGAAACAATATGATATATTCAATATTAAGCAACTAACAGCATGCTATTTCACACAATTTACTAAAGCACCAAGGCGACCTGTCATTCACACCACTCTAAAATGCAATGGACTCAAAGAAAATGGATTTAGTCCTAATCAATGGAAACCATTGACAACTGGTACCAACAAAAATCTTTGAGCAATATACAATGAGAATATCACGAAATTACAACAGCAAACAGCTGTACTGATTACATTTTGGCATGGTTTATATCGCCAACACCAATTGGTATCCATCTCTCTTCTTCACAAATATCATTGGTTTTAAATAAAAAGAGGAGGGGACTATTGAGTTGACTATATATATATATATATATATATATATATATATATATATATATATATATATATATATATATATATATATATATATATATATAGAGAGAGAGAGAGAGAGAGAGAGAGAGAGAGAGAGAGAGAGATTGTAGATTTAATTTTTATGGCCGCAGTGAAAGATATTAAGCAATTTGTAATGTATAGTTATTTCAGAGGATCATATTAAAATCCCTCTTATGGACTACAACCTAGACCTGGTGGAAGGGTTTGTATGTTCCGATGACCCCTAGAGCTGTGCTGGCGGGAGTAATAATAATTGCTCCTGGTTGGGTCACCTGGTAGATAGGTCAAAGGTTAGGAGCCAGATGAAAGGTAGTCCATGCAGCGTCTGTTCCTCAGTGAAGCAGCTGCAAAGGCATCTGACCCTAGTGGGGTGGCCATTGAGTGATGGTATCACGTTAAAAACACTATTGAATAAGGCAACAGGAAACCACCTCAATTATCATTCCCAAGATTACTATGATGAATACAATAGAGAATATGAGTCCTGGCAACTCCGGGACTCGGCCCAATTGGTGTGTATTGTGTCTGGCAGCAGGGGAGGTAAGGCTTGCGTGGTCATCATCCGATGAAACCCTTGCAAGGGAAAACCGACAGCAGCAGGACAGGAAAATTAGAGAATATTAAGCAAGAAATGGAAAGAGGAAGTATACATATTTTAGGTCGTTGCGAAGGAATACAAAGGTCTATGAGATGGAAGGATAGCGGGGATTACTGAAGTGATAATTGTAGAATAATATACAGCGGCAGGGATGAGAGCCAACAAGGGGTTGCCATAATATAAAATAAAGATGTGGGAAGAAGAGTAGTCAACATAGAACAAACAATGGATAGAATATTACTAGTAGAGATTAAAGCAGAAGCGGAAAGGTATCAGTTGGATTATATTCTGATTAGGCACAGGTTTAGGAACAGTGTGATCAATTCACACAACTTCCCGGTATCGGACGCATTAAATGCATTGACAAGGAAGGAGTATCAACAGGCTGTAGTAAAAAATCATGGATGTTGGTAAAGAGCTGAGTACTATTGAAGAAAAATGGGAATGTATCAAGAAAGGGATATCGGAAGCTGCAAAAGACACTATAGGAACTGTTAACAGGGAAAGTATAAGGAAACCATGAGCCACAGATGAGATGGTTACAAAGATGGATGAGAGAAAAAAATAGAAGAATGTAAACACAAGTGTTAGGCAAAATGAAGTACATAGAGATAAATAATAAATTGAGACAGGCAACGAATAAAGCAAAAGAAGCATGGTGGAAGACCCAGTGCGAGGGTATGGAAAGTTTACACAGGAAGGGTGAAATTGGTACGCTCTACAGCAAGGTTAAATCATGATTGGGAAGATCTGTGTTAATAGTTAGAGATAAGTTGGGTAAGATAATAGCTGACACAGAAAAGACCCAAAAGAGATGGAAGGAATATATAGAAGCACTGTATGGTAAAGAACTTAGGCCAACAAGGTTAGACATAGAAAAGGAGCATGACGTAGATGAGGATAGCTTAGGTTCAGGCATACTCGACTATGATAGAGAAAGGGCATTAAGGGAGATGAAACCAAATAAGGTCACAGAGGTAGACAACATTCCTGTGGAACTACTGATGTGTTTAGGAAAATGTGGGAGGAAGAGTCTATATGGACTGCTTCATAGTATCTATGAGGAAGGAATCTGGCCAGAAGACTTAATGAGATCAGTCCTAATTCCTATTCTGAAAAAGGTCTAAACTAGAGAATAATAAGTTTGATATCCCACGCAGTTGAAGTTGTTCTCAGGATCAACAAAAGGATAGAGAGTAGGGCAAATGATTACTTAAGGATTGATCAGTTTGGATTTAGGAAGGGGAGAGGTACGTGAGGTGCCATTGCAGTAATGGGATCACTAATCAAGAGAAATATAGAATGCAATCAGGACGTATTTGCCTGTTTTGTAGATTTCGAAAAAGCGTTTGATAGAGTGAATTGGGAAAAATTAATGCGTGTATTGCAGAAAATAGGAATGGATTGGAGGGACAGGAGACTGATCTGCAACCTGTACATGTCTCAGACTGCTCAGGTGCGAGTGGGGAACGGAGAGTCCGGATGGGCAGTGTTAGGAAGAGGTCTAAGGCAGGGTTGCCCATTATCAAGAGTGCTGTTCAATGCATATGTGGAGGAAATGATTTAAGAGGCATGGGAAGAACAGGAGGTAAGAATGAAAGTCAGAGGGGAATTCGTAAAATCGGTTAGGTTAGCTGATGACCAAGCATTAGTTTGTAAGTCAGCCAAGGGGTTGCAAGCATTGCTGAGTGAATTGGAAAGTCGGTGCAACAGATATGGCATGAGAATCAATATTAATAAAACAAAAGGTTATGCAATTTTCCCGAAAAAAAAGGCTAAGCTAATTATTAAAATAGAAGGGCAAAAACTAGGGCAGGTACAACAGTTTACGCATATAAATGTATAACAAATGTAGCTACGGTCGTGAATCAATGTATACAAAAATAGGCCGAGACCGTAAACTTGGTCAAACAAGTTTACAAGTTTGTAAGCAAGTTTACGGTCTCAGCCTTTTTTTGTTTACAGTTTATGTATCTTGGAAGTGTTCTGGACCAAAAAGATCAAAGTAATAGGGACATAAGGAGAAGAATTGTACTAGGCAAAGAGGCTTTCACAAGGAGGAGGGAGTTGATGACAGGGACATTGAGTAAGGATGTTAAGAACAGACTTGTAAAAACTTTGATATAAAGCATAGCTAAAAATGGTGCCAAAATGTGGTCATTGAAGCAGGAGGATAGCCGTAGATTGGAGTCTTTTGAAATGTGGGAGTGGAGAAGATTGGAGAAGGTAAAATGAACCGAAAGGAAAACAAACGAGAAGTACTTGGTATGGTGGACAAGAAGAGAAGTTTGTAGGGAGAAATCCTAAGGAGGCAGGAAAAATGGATGAAGGGCATATTGATTGGCAGTCGGATGTTGAAGACTGTAATATAGGGGAGAATGTTATACAAATGAGGAAAGTGCAGGAACAGAATGGGGATGTTGGATTGGATAAAGGGAGGAAGGAAGTACACAGGGATAAGGAGTGACTTGATGTAGAGTAGGTTGCTGAATTGTGTTTTATTGGGAGTAACAAAATATTTATTTGGTAGTTGCATCGATCCAAAAACCAATGCTCTCGTGGAAGATGACATTTTAATATGATCCTCTGAAACAACTATACATTACAAATTGCTCAATATCTTTCATTGCGGCCATGAAAATTAATTCGACAAAGAATGTGAGAGAATGAATCCAGGTTTTTTAAAACAGTTACATATAAACCAAGAGATCTCACTAATGCAGTGAGATAAAAATTACCCTAGTATAATACTAAATGTGAATGCTTGGTTATTCTGGCAATTTTAGTACTGCTACTACACACTCACTTAAGACCTTATCTATTATACCATGATAAAATTTTAATTTTAGGTAAAATTTAGCTTTATTAAATTTTTTCACATTCATTCAAACTGAAATACTGATTAGGTACTTAATAAAGTGAGCACCATAATGATGACTCTAGACAGAGGTGTCACTTAGAGAGCACAGGATAGGAGGATTGTTGTCCCTCCCTTTTTAATTTATTTGCATAAAATATTTGCACCTACTCGTATTTCAAATGAAATGCAAGCAATTACGATAAAATGGAATAACTATTCTTGTGAACTGGAAATTCATGCAAGATTTCCAACTTTTTTAGGAACAGAGAGAGGATTCACCATGTGATATACCTATCTTATATTGCCCCACCCAACAAAACAATGAAATGATACCCCTGGGTCTCTACCTAACTCAACTAAAAAAATATACTTGCAGTAGAAAAAATTATACTTGCATATACTTCCCATTAGAATGATGTCAGGGTTTTGAAAACTGGAAAAAGTTCCTTTAAAAATGGTTGTTTGCCTTGAATCAACTAGCGATATTTTTATCTAGTGGTTCAATAGTAATAATTTATCCATGGAAGTATACAACAAGGTAATACATGTCTGGTGAAACCATGGAAATGCTTAAGTAATTTAGTCTTCCATGTAATACTAATTTTTCACAACCTAGTATTCATTGAAGACCACAGTTGATTTCAGAGATGTGATCAAATTATAGATAAAGTGCCTCGAAGAAGAATAAAGAAGTTGTCAATATGGAAGGTGTTTGAGATGATGCAGGAGGAGGGAGAATGATAATTGGTAACCTCTAATCTTGGGACTGTTAGGAAGGTGAAAAAGAAGAGATGCTATCGGTGGTGGAGGGAGGGAAATGGACATGGGTGCCAATGTCTCCAAGTCTTCCTCATGGGAGGACCAACAGAAATGGGTATTCCCTTCAATTAGGTTAATAACTGCCATAATTGCAAGTTAAGTAAGCCATTACAAGTTGTGTCGAATCCATGTATTTCTTATTTGCCACAGTTCACCAGTTGGTCCTTTCATCTTCTCCTGTTCTATTTAATTCCTCATTCTTCCCCTTGTCTTTCCATTTACTCTTCAGAATTCTCCTCTATGAAGCACCATGTTTCAGAGGTTTATATTCCATCCACTTTTCTTTCCAATGTTCAATATCTATGGTCCATAGAATGCCATGATCCATATGAATCATGGATCAACATGGATCAACTGAATGCTTTGATGAACTGCTTTCTTGTTTCCAACCTCAGGTTTTTTGAACATTATAACTGCCTTATCTTCATGGACACCTATTTAGCTTGAGGTACTCTTTACTTGAAGTTGGTCTAATTCTTCCATCTCAAGTTAAGAGGGTGATCTCATAAGTTCTCTGCCTGATGATGAAAATGACAAATATGTTCTCCAAAATGTTTTATTTTTTAACACAATTGCTTTTAATATTAATTAATTTCATCCAGCAGTGTTCCAGTGCCATTATTCTATCTCTGTGGTGTTCTTCTTAAAGTACCACAAATCAGTCGCAATCACTTCTTGAATGAAAAAAAAGGAAAGTAGACAATTGGGAAACTTTTGAGCTTTTGGAAGAGATGGAAGTCCGAGGGAGCGAATTTCAGGGAATAGGATGGATGTTCCAACATTTCATTGTGCAAATCTCACATTTTTCCCAAAACCAAGATACTTTTGTGGGCAGGTGCATTGTCCTGATAGAAAATGTTTTTTCCTCAAGACAAGTCTACTTTCAGAATTTTTGCATCCAATTTCATTAGAAGGTTGTAAGAGTACTCTCCAATTATTGTTTTATCTTTTTCACTTTCACTTGGTGGTCAAGTTTTTGGAAATACCTCATTATGCATGCAAAAAAATTAAAAAACCTATCTGTAATAAAGTTCACATGATTTTTCAGTGAATATATTATCATTGGTCATTTCTAGAGGTTCTACTCTATAAATAAAATCATTCATCATCATTAGTTTTTTATTCATGAATTGATTTTTAGTAGCCCTCAAACCTATCATGTACCCTGTCAATTCCATACAAATTTTTTAGTTTTACAATTGCCGAAGATCATTTGGAACATAGTTAAGTTGGTATTAGTATAAAGCATTTAACTTGCAATCATACTTCCCCAAGCAACGTTCAATAAACAATTTTTCTTATGTCCAGACTAGGTAGAGATTTGATGCTGTTGATCAACTCTTCTACATCCCTTTTTCCAAACATCATTACTAGTTATTTTACCACCAATTGAGCACACGTTTTACACATTAAAGTCTATCTTTCCCTGGATTTATTTGGAAACTGACATCCTTTGTTCACCTATTCAAACCATTATCATTACATATTTTCCATTTTCTTCATTTAGTTTCCATCTCCTTCTTTACTTATCCTGAACAAATTACCTTTCTTTTTTTACAATGTAGATAATTATTCATTATTCTCTGACTGCATCATGCTTATTTTTACTCTTTATTTTGTACCTTTGCTTTTTTCTCTTTCTTCACTGGCTTTTGACCAAAGCCAATGTTTGCCCAAAGGCATTAAGTTGGCCAGTCATTTCCAGTCCATCAATCTTCTGCATTTCCTTCCAATCTATATTCTCTACAGCAATGTTTCAGCCCTCATTGCCAGAAGTTTTCTCAGGACCAATGAATTCAATAACATCTGTTAGACTTATTGTATACTTTTCTCTACATTTAATCTAAGAGTTGGAATGGCTTCTCTTGTTACTCTACTTATTATAAATTATCTTATAAGATACAAGTATTTAATAAGATCTTTATGACTTTTTGACTGCTTAATTAAGATGTTATTATGATTGAAAATATATATAGTGAGGGAAGAACAAGTATGCAAATCAAACTGCTCTTAATGTCCACTGTACCTGTCTGGCCTAAGCTCTAAACTTTGCTTGGGATTTGAGTAATGCCCATAACCTTCTAAGTGAACCTAATTTCCTAAATTGGAAGTAAAATGGAATTATATATTTATGCCGTAGACATTCTGCACAAATATGCCTTTTACTAATTTCTCCTATATCATATAGCTCTTGTTTAAGGGTTTCTTTATGATAATTCATAACTCTTATACCATAACCACCAGGGTGTAATATTTTGCTGGTGCAAAGCCTGGATACCCAAGAAGAGGGATGCAGGATTTTCGCCTTCCTTTTACATCTTATCCTTCACATTATTTAAGCACTCACTCCTAGAAATCTAAAAGTAAGCAGAGGGGATTGATGAATGTCATGGAGCCTTCTATCAACCTTCCACTTGATACAATTAAATTAATTTTTCTACTTGATAGCCAAATAGTTTTGCTATTGAAAAGTTTCATGTTGATTTTTTACAAAAAAACTACAAAAATGTTTCAAGCTAGAAAACACATCCCTAGTGTGTCTATTCCTATGCATTTGCCCCTGGTCATGATTCATAATGCATCAGCCATCAATAATAGCAGTTTTGCTTAAACTCCATTCCAGAGGCTGACCTTTTTTTTTGGTTTATATGGACGCTCTTTTATAAATATAAACCAGTGGTTTTAAACTAATTGCATTATCATAGTGTCATGAGAACTGTTAAATATAGAAAGTACAATAAAATAGAGCAAGGCATACTGAACTGTAAGACATAATGTCACCTGGAAGGACCAATTCAAGTGCTGATTGAGTACATAAACTTTTTAGGTATCTTAACCTGACCTCTCAGCTACTCAGAAAATTAGGGATATTAAAGAATAGTTCAAACTCATAGCAGCAATGACAATCTATTTCATGATTTCCTCAGCTAAACCTATATTTGTGGAGGCCAGATTACTAACTTGTAGAATCACAAAATAATCAAGAGGCCTTGGAAAAATTACCTCTGGATTTTTAAAGTTACACTTATTTTGATACTTTGTCCATCATAATTACATAGATATAATCAAATGAAATTTAAATGTTTACCTTCCAATTAAGAAAGTGTTAATTCTCAAATATTAATAATTTTAGTCATCTTGGGCTTACATTTCCTGAAGACCATTTTGAATGTATTTAAGTTGGTATTAGTATAAAGAATATAACTTTATTATCTTTTATAACATAACTATGTACCTGATTTAACTGAAATACATATAGTCAGCAAATTGAAAATGAGACATAAATATATATGGTATATTAATACAACAAAATTTAGTACAGATGATACTAATAAATATTTCACTGATATTGGTCAAAATGACAAAAGCAGTTGACTGGAAGTTAGTGCATGTTTCATGCACTGTACTGTACATACTGGCCATCTATGTCCATCCTAAACCAATTTTCATTCCTCCTTTGAGTGGCAAGCCTTCCATGTTACCTTGTTAAGAAAAAAGTCAGTATGAGTCACAGAGGAGGGTTAGAATGACAGGGATATTACTTTTAAAAAGAGGATGGCCGTTCACATGGAGTGGAGGGAGAGATTGCGCCTAGGCTGTTGTTTCTCAATAACTGTTCACTGTCCCAAATTTTTCCCTATGCCATTTAATATTCACATTATGGAGAACGTATTTTGAGATATTTAAATTTTTAAAATAATGTCACTTAATGCATATAACAAATTTTAAACATTTAAAAACTTGCATGCTTGGTTTGAAACTAAAAAAATGTGTTCCACAAAAATCACAAGCTGTATATCTTAGGAGTAGCTAAAGGTGTTTGCCTATGATAATAAGTATTTATGTAACATAAAGTTGGGAGAATCACAATGACATGCCACTACCAATAAGAGGACGATACGTAATCATTCCACTTTTCCCACCGAGTCATGTGGGGTGGACACTATGGGGAGTCTAAGTTAATATTTTTCATTGCATAATTTCAAAAAATCTAAAAAAATAATTAAATGAATGCCCATGCTCTTAAACACGCTCAGCCACACCAAATAAGATAGGACAAAGTTCCAATGAATTCACTCAATACAAATAAATGATCATTTGGAGGTGAATGAGGGTTTTTTTATGTCCCTGATTCTTTTAAACCAGACATTACACTGGAAAAATATAAATCCTACACAAAATTTTAGTAAATATTCTAAAGTGTGTCTTAAAATTTCTGATGCTAATGTAGTAGTAAGGGCACTTGGCATGGCATAACCCTGATTAGAACCTATTGAAGAATTCATGTGATATATGTACGAACACAGTCCATCAACATAAAGATACTTGAGAGACTATTTTTAAGACATTTTCCATTAACATGAAGATTTAAATATTCAAATCTTTCTGAAAGAGCACACATAGTGATGTGCCTACCAAGGATGTAACTACTAAGTACTATGTAAGGCATCCTGGTTAGTATTTGAGTTTTTGTGATAAAAATAATAATAATTCTCTCTAATAAGAATTTAAGTCAGAATATTTATGAGACTGCACTGCATTATCACATGTGCTATACTCATCATGGATTAGTTTACAATGGAACAACGAATATTAACATTCACTGAGTTGGTTGAAAACTGAGGCAAAAGATATATTTTAAAGACTCATTACTGCAATTGCTATTATTGGCCTGGCTTAGACAATTCCTTTAATATGAGGAATTCACTTGATTAATAATTAATATGAAAGGGTGATTCTTGCTTATTTTAAAAGTCAATAATTCAGATGCCAATGACATGATAAAATTTCCTATTTCATTCATACAATTGCAGAAATAATATAAAATGGTATTCTATATTCTTAGCCAAGAGCCCAAAATTAAATTAGCTTGAGAAAGTACCATGTTCTATCCTATTAGAAAAATTATTCCCCAATTTTTATGCAGAGGAAGGATTTATACACCTTTTTATAGACTTCATCAGATGACAACAGAGAATGTGACTTGTCCCCTCCTCAGTAAAGCTAAATTAGATCTGTTAATTCCATTTGGTCCCTCAGGCTATACATAACACTATAACCTAACAATATGGTTTAATTATGAAAATCAAATTGCAATCATACTAAAACAAACTCTAAAAAACTTCAGGAAATGCTGCAACAGTAACTTTTCAATGAAGTTTAAATTCACAGATAAATTAAGAAATTTCAAAGGTTGGAATTCCATCTCAGGTGGGTGACTTTTCCACGGTGAAATTTCTGCTATTTTTTCTAAAAACAAACTTTCATGCCCAAAAGCATTTTTTTAAATATGCAAAAGGAAATAGTGATAGGCTTTTTCCACTGTAGTGGTACATTTCATTGTCTATCCTTTATTTAAGTGGTCTGTTTGCTTTTTTCTAACAAGACCTAGAGGACAACAATTTAAAACTTGGAGAAAGATTGGGTTAATATTTAATTGAAATAAAATAAGTAGGGGTCACAGAGAAAGCTATATTTCATGAACAACCTTGATCAAAGAGCTCAAGTTTCCTAGATTTTATGAAAAACCTAGTAAAAGTTGTTTCACAGACATATTTTAAAGAGCAAAATTATATTCCTCTGGACTGAAAAGATGGCCACATGGCACAACTATAGGTTATGTAAATATGTTTTTAAATAGTAAATCTGGGAAGTAGACAAACAAGGTGTATTCAGAAAGTAAGTACTGTACGACTGTTAACATAAATTCAAAATAATAAGGGGGAAAACTCCAATGGCCGTAAAAAACAGTCGCAACTCTCGTCAGACCAAATTGTTGTGTTGGTATTCCCGCGAATACCAACGCAACAATTTGGTCTGACGAGAGTTGCGACTGTTTTTTACGGCCATTGGAGTTTTCCCCCTTATTATTTTAACCTAGAGGCTGCAGAGCTCTTGATTTCCTGCTAACATAAATTCATTCAAAAATATCTTTTATTTAAATCAAATTCTAGACACTTTGTTCAACTTTTCCTCCTAATTACCAATTATATTAAAACATTTTTTGTCATACAGCAGTTGGTTATCAATTTGCTGTTAAAAAAAAGTTGCTCCTTGACTTGAGCTAGTTCTAAATAGTTTCTGTTGTTGTTGCCATTGAACTTCTGACTTGTGAGAATCTCATTAGGTATAGGGATAAATGAAAATTACTAGGTGCCATTCTAGACTCTATGAAAGTTTATAATTCAGTTTTGCAACAGTTCTATGTTGACTAGAACTAAGATTGGGTGACTACTGTACTTCTCATTATGACTGTTTTCCATTCTTTCATTAAGCTAACCCATTCACTCATCCCTTTGTTCAACACAATCTCATGGGTAGTATTCAATGCATTAAAGAAAGACATTTATTACAGACCACAAATTTAAATTAGTGGGATGATCTCTCATTTTTAAGCATGACCACTGAAATGAATTCAAAGGTAAAAAAAACTCACAGAGTAACTGCACTTTTTCTTTTAATGAAAGGTAGTTACTCTATGGACACAAATCAAATGCTGATAATTCCACATGATATATGCACAGACTGCAGTTACTTTCTGGATGAAACTCGCATAAATAAAGCCCATTGATACACATATATAAAAGCACTCATTTCTAAAATTGGATTATAAAGTGGGATAGTCAATGATAATGGTGGCACTGCTGTTCACTTCTCTATCTTTTCTGCTTGTGGACTTACACAAATAACAAGTTATATTATACCAAACTCAAAATATAAAACTATTATATGGTGATACATTTATAATAGAAAAGAAAGGACAGAAGCTAAAAAAATAAAAGAATGGCTCATTTATAAGGGGAAATCTGAAACTATTTTCACGTAAAATGCTGACTAGATTACTGAATCCAATCAAGTCACACGACTAAAAAATTAGTGGAAAGTTTTTCTGTTTCCTACAGCATCTGTATAAATAATTGCTTAAAAATAATTAAAATGTTTCACTAGTACTGTGCCCTTATAAACCCCTGAAATACATCCAATATCCTGAAATTATAAAAATATATAAATTAGAAGTACATAATAAAGCATACCTACACAGCAGAAACATATACTTACACACACACATAAATCACTGGCCAATTTTAACAGGCATTGAATGAAAATGTAAGGAAGGGCAGGGACTAACGGTAACATTAGCCTATTGATTAACACCAACTCCTCCCCCTTTGGGCCATCCAACATTCATATTGGCACACACACACACCTTAATCTTGGTCACAGCTTCTTCAACCATGTTTTTCTTCAATCGCTTCCTTCGCTTCTTTCCTGAAGACTCCTCCTCCACTTCAACAGACCCTAGAAACTGCAGTCTGAACACAGTGCCAGTTGCGCCAACGCCTTGCAGAGGCATACCCCCATGGGGAGCCACCTTGATTGGCTGCAGTTGTGGCAGGGTACCAGTCAGCTTCCCGTCAACCACCACCAAACCCCCCCCAGCGTCCCTTTCGCTCACCACCCCAATCCCGCCATCCACCACACAACCCTCTTCCCCTAACTCTCCTGCTCCGACCACCCTCCCCCTTCTCTCATCCCCACAAACACCTTCCTCATCGTCATCGTCATCATCGTCATCCTCATCGTCATCATCCCCACTACTCTCATCCCCATCCTCATCACCAACACCATAACCCTGGGAGCTGTGGCTGCAGTTTTGGTTGGCCTGCAAATTTGTTTGCCAAAGTTTAACTCGGCCATGTCAATAAAAGCATGTTTGTTTCACTGTTTTCTTTTTACATAATTTCCAGTGCTGTCAAAAAAGTTAAAAGAGGAAATACTGATTAACAGGCAAAAAATTATAGCACTGCTTGAAACATTGAGACTGGTGGAAGACTGGAAACACTACCAAACTTGAGCTAACCAAATTGTTTGATGTGCAAACAGGTATGAGGCAGTCCTTTTCATGTTTCATATAAATACTTTTGCCATTTAGTGCAAAGAGCAAAGCTATTTCATCTGTTTTTTTCCACATAAAATGCTAATTCTGCACATTTAGAGGTAACAAACTCAGCAAAATGATAGAAATAAAAAAAGTGGAGAAAAAAATTTAGAAACAGCAGTAAAACTACCATAGATACGATAACGTCCATTCAAAAATAAAAGCATTATACAATGGATCAACCGGTAAGCATGTCCGGCTATATAAAAGCTTCAGCAAAATAGCTCAAACTGAAAAATGTGGCACAAGAAGACCCAAATGATTGAACGCGTGGATAAGAGTGCGACAACACCTATGAATAGGAGAAGGATAAGGAAAGGAAACGATGCCAACCAAAACAGCAAACGACACTCCCAGGGATAGAGGACAGATAGGAAGAGTCAAAGAGACAGACAGAGAGAGGCTATATAGAAACACATATGACACGCACACACACGCACACACATACGCACAGTGAGTAGGTGAGAGAAAAAATAAAATGCCAGACACTACCTGGGTAGGGTCAAGCATCTCCCAAAAACATCAAAAAGTGTCTGCCATCCAACTCTCTCTCTCTTTCTCACCTTTATTCGTGACACTGCCTCCTCTGCCTGCATCATTCTGGTCGTTTTTGTGGGCTGTCCCTCGCAAACCAGTTGAGTTGAGCCAAGATAACGGGCACGAAATAGTACCCCCTCAATCAGAACTGCAGGTTCATGGATCATAACTATGTTTTGTTGAACGAGAGAATGGAAGAAGAAAACACGATTAGATAACACAATAGAACTGCTTCTAAAATCTATTTGAATACCTTAGAAGATGAATATTAGAAACTTTATCCTTAGAGAAGCAAATTTAATATTAAGGACATTGAGTATATTTTAATTTACCAAAATATTTATTAGGCTTTAGTAAAATATTAGAAATAGCAGATACTTTTTGTTTATCATTTCAGTAAAATAGAGCAATTATTACTCCTTGTAAATAATATTAATCTATGGTTTTTAATGCTATACACATACTGAGATATTCTATATTACTTTTCATATGACAATAAAAAAGGTCTATGATAACCAAACATGCAGTGTTATGGATACATTACAAAAATACTGTAAAAACCCATTAATGGGTTGATATTATTTAAAAATACTAATCTTTAAATATATATATAAGTCAAATAGGTATTTAATTAAAACATTACTCACTATATATTATAAAAAATGTTGATAAGAAAACATATTTATACAATGTACATACAAGGATGAATATAAATAATTACTAGCCTCTTCACAAAACACATTCTAGATGTGAACATTCCTAATGCCAGAAAATTAGCACACATATTTTGCAGCAAAGTAATGACAAATTTGGCAAGGTGAAAGTTAAGAGTCAAAGAGAGAAAACAAGATGATATAAATTAAGACAATAAAACATGCATATATATTCTTGAAATGAATGAATGAGTAAAGAGAATAGCTATGGTTGTTTAAATACAATTAAAAATCATCATCATGCTAGTACACAAAGTAAGATCATAAGTACGCAGGTGTCATATATTTGTGAGAACTGTCTACTAGGAAACAAATGGCAGGGAAACTCAAGTGTTCACTCACCAGTGAATGGGATGAGAACGGGTGGGGCACGTCGAGCAATTGGAGGATTTGATAAATGAGGGAAAAAAGACAAAGTCAATTGTACAACATTGGCACTAAAGATTCCCATCAGATATCACTAGGATAAATAGCAACTTATCACAGATACACTTCTGAAGGCAACACACAGATTTGCAGATTTTAGCCATCACACAGAAGCATTGCAAACAGATTGTCAACAACTTGATATTGCATATCTTACTTTCAAGAACGAATTTAGATGATAGAATATTGAAGTAAAAGAAGAGAGAAACAGGGGAGGAAAAGTCATATATATACACACACATTTGCATATATATACACACCCAACAGATAGTACCCCGTAGATTTATTGCCAAAAATGTATGCATCATTTTAATAACATATTGTGAGAAAGTATTTTCTTGGTGCATTAATAAATTTAGAGTATTAGACACCTCAGCTGAAGTTAATACAAATTTATTTGGAAAATGAGTTCACTCTTTTTTGCTTACAAAAATAGTCATAGTTCATAAATGACAAATCAAACTTTTTTTAACTGATTATATTCTTCTTAATTAAAATTATGTCTATGGAAACAAAAAAATTCTTGAACTGACTACAGCAAGAACAGACAACTTCAAAACCTTTCACAACATATAGTATGTTGAACCACACGTCTTTAAGACATATTTTTTTCAATTCATAAGACAAGAACTGTTTATATTCTATAGAATAAACACTAAGTATTTGTGCAGTGCTTTTATCTACTAGCCACTTGATGCATAAATATGAGTTTATTTTTCAGCATACAATATGCTTTAAACAAATTGAAATAGGTAAATGCTTTAGTATGGCTGAAATCATGAATATAAGTTAATTTGAATTTACCCTTACAACTTATTATTGTTTTAAATATGGACATTTTATGGCAAATGAAATTGAAAAATGTTTAACGAGGCTAATATATAAAAACTTTCATAGAGAATTTTGTTCACAAATTTTATTGGCTTTATTTTTTGTTGATATTAGAACCTAGGCTTTAAAATTGGGAATTAAAAATATCCAGTTAAAAACATTTTTTAGGCTTATCTTGACATGAATTGACCACAGGGCAAAAACAAAGCTAATTGGAAATAAACAAGAAACAAGAATTTTTTATGGTGAAGAATGTAAAAGAGGAAGGAGAGTGAATTATTTCAAAATCTGAATGTTTTCCCATTAATTAATTATATATCAGTACACAGCTCATAAACCAATGGTGAACAGCATATGACTTTTCCTTAGCAACAAACATTAAAGCAGGTACTTTAGGAGAAACAGGTAATTACATTCAATTTACCAGAGTGCACATAAGGAAGGACTTATTGTTCTGGAATCAGTGATGCATGGGGTAAACTTAGTCAATGTTACTAGGTAGCTGATAAAGCACAATAGGAAGAGTAATGGAGGTAAAGAGTGATTAAGCTCATTGCAAAAGTTATTTAATTAGCCATTAGTGGTGTGTTTGGTTAAGTAAACAACTCAACATTTTGTTCTAATTTAAATATAATATGTAAATACATCAGTAATGGGCCCAACTTCTTGAGTGTAGGTACATGCCCACAACTTGGCTAAATTGATGGAAATCACTAAGTGCACAAGTCATAATGCATTCAACAAAAATAAATGGTTTAATATTGAGACCCTATCACTATAAATCGACTTAATTTTAGAAGATGAGGTTAATAAAAGTATGCACTAAATTATGCAAATATTATTATGAAAACTGAGTAATTTTCAATTGATTGGGACCCTTCACAATTTTACAATTATGGTTTAGTATTGGAATTTTCTGAATGAAAAGAAACTATTAAGTATTAAAATAACTTACTAGCCACAACTATTGATTAGATATAAATCATTGGAATACTATGTAGCCAAATTGGAAAGAACAAATATACTCAGGAATGAGGAATAAGGTAAAAAAATCCAATACTGCCTTATTTTTTGGGAGCTTTTCTCGAAAATTATATATGCATTTGAAGCAAGAATACATGAAAATTTTAATGAGTTCTCAAGAATAAATATTTTAGGTTGAAGGAAAAACCAAGCAGAACTTAGTTTATGGGATGAATACACTAATAATACACCTTAACAAAAATTATTGGTTTTATTCTGTTTGGGAATTCATTATAGGACATAATTTAATGATTAAGAAAATTAAATTTACACTGTGCTATGGCCTGATTTTTAATAATTTGGCATGGTAGGCTAACATTAGATATAAACTGTTGGAAATAGTTGGGAAAGTACCCAAGCTCAGTTAGTGGAAGTTGCAAGTAATTAATTTCCCATTTCCACACATGCATGAGGTTAAACGTTTTAAGCAAAAAATTAGTTTGAAAAATATAGCAATAAGGAATAAAATAAAGAGAATCCACAGTTATAATTTGAATTTATTATTCCTGATGCCATGTTATGCAGGAGTGAGTATTTTTCATAATTATTTTTAAAAAGTAATTAAATATGCCAGCTTATAAATCTATGAGTAACATTCATGATAGAAAATACACAGCCAACAGATGTTTAGTAAACCACTGCCTCAAATATTCATTAAAAATATAACTGTTTCCTTCTTCTAAACAAAGTTCGACAAAATGTTGACCTATACATGTATGATAATACTGGAATTGTTAGGCCATCAATCAGATAGTCACCATTTTGATATTATAAAATATAAGCAGATAATTTAATTTAGATTTTTGTTAATTAAATCGATTTAGACAATATTTTTTAAGATTAAGCCTAGAAAAACACAAAAGAATGTTTGAAGAAGCTGGGAAATTACCACTATTTTAGGATCTAGTCTCTTAATCTGCTTGGTATATAACTTACATACAAATCGAAAAACATCCCATTTATTTCAACCACAACCTTCTCAAATAGGTATTTTTATTTTACAGTCAAACCTAACAGTAAACTGAACACAATGAACAGAAAAAGCATTTCAAAAATAAATGTGTCATAAAATCATTAAATAAAATTTTTTAAAAGACCAGTGCAATGTATAGTGCACAATATTCTATCTAATATTTTCGGAAATTACACACAAAGTGATCAACTCCAATTAAAGCAAAACATATGAACTCAATTACATGACTTAAACTACTGATGGACAAAGTTGTAGAGAAAATACTGTGCTTACCTTCTTTGTTTCTCCCTTTTTTCTTACCGCCTTCTTTCTCCTGGAAAAAATGAAGGATCTATTGAAAAAATAGATAAGATAATTATGTATTAGGTGCATGTATAAGCAATAAAAATAAAAAGCATAGATAAAAGTACAATCCTCACTAGTAACAAAAAATAAATGTGCAGTAATTAGACCTGCTTAAATAAGCATTTTTATTGAGCAAGGATAAAAATAGCTACTGATTTCAGTGCAAAATAGATATGACTGGTGACTTGAAAAATAATTTTTCTAGCATTAATGGTGTCATTTCAGCATAAATACACAATTTATTTCAAAATTGCATGAAATAACGATGAGATATAAGATACTCTAAGAGTAATTCATTGAAAACTTTGCTAATTTCTAGATTTATCATTACCGTTCACTCCCAGCAGTAATTTGAAAGCATTTAATAATAATGTGAGTCATTCCATGGCATTGGATAGCAATCTAAAACAAAATATTACACAGTTTCAGTGCATTTTACAGCATTGTGAATACCATAAGCCAAGCATAAATACATACACAACTTTGGCAAAAAAGTTTCATTCACATGAGATGCAATGCTTTGTCTCTAAACATGATGTTATACTTAAAGTGATTGTTCACCATGAAAAGTGACACGTCATCAATTTCATACCAATCTTAGCACAGCCAAAGAACATCATCAGAAAGCAGGAAGGATGTCATTCCAATAGAAGGCATATACATACAGGCTACAAATAACATACTTAAGCAAGGAAGGTCAAGGTGGTGAGTTGTATCATTTTGTTTCATGAATGAATGAAAGCATCCACAAAGAATAATGGGATAGAGAGATTGAGATATTAAAAGAGTATGCAGCAACTTGGCAGTCCCATCAAAATTGGAATAAGATGCACTTCAACAGCAACAACAAAAATAAAAACTTGAAAAACAAAAATTCAACCATCAACAAGAGAGTGGGAAGATAAACAAGACAAGACAATAAATGATTATGGTAAGGATTCAATGGATACAAAATGGGTTTATTTTTTTGGTTAAATCTTGTTTTGGAATCAAATGAATAAATGGTCCATTATTCTTATCATAAAAACCATGCAGGATGCACAAAAGAGATAGATAGATAGAGAGATAGATCGAGAGAAGAAGTGATGGAGGCACCTTCTTCGCTTTGGCGGTTTGAGGCGTGTCATTTTGGGGGGAGGGAGACTTATCACCCACGGAGCACCCTTCGCCGATGGTGGGGGATGTCGCGGAGGGGGCGGTGGTGGAGGTAGCGGCGGCGGCAGTGGATGGGGTCGGGGCCGGGGTGGACGGAGGGGGGGTGGGTGTAGGCTGACTGTTGTTGGCCGGCGTCGTCTGCTGTGGTGGTGGTGGTGGTGGTGGTGGAGGTGGTGGAGTTTGTTGTTGCTGCTGCTTCGTCAGCGCTGACTTTCCCGGCATCACCGTTCGTGTCTTGGGTTTTCGCCAGCCCTGCAGGAGTGGGGTTGTCGGGGGTGTTTGGTCTTGGGCATTGTTGGGAACATGGGGGTCCACGGTCTGAAGATCCCCAGAAGGGGGTAGGCCACAGACGACCAGGAGAAGGTTCGGGGACAGCCAACACTATGGGGTGACCAACAATGATGCATATCCTCAAAAGGGCAAAACTTCAAATCCCAAGTGACGACGAGAGAATGAGAGATAGCAACAAAAACAACGAATAGACCCCAAAAATAAGGGTAACGATAGAAAAAGACCGTGAACAGTGAAAAAATAACATCTCTGATGAGGTAAAGGGAAAGAATCACAACATTCACACACATACAGACACAAGATGTTTAATAAAAAAACATCATCCTGCGGAACAGTGGGTATGAATAATAACAATGATATGATGAGGATGTGACAAAACATAACTAGGATGCTAATTTTTTGAGAATGATTCAATAAGAAATTGGTGCTAAAACATTTCATGCATCGAAAAATGAGTGAGATTAATTTTAACACCGAGTGCTAGATATTTAAAGTGAATATTGCTGCACCATTTTTTCTATACATCATATGCTGGTTCAAATGTGATTCTTCAAAGATTCATTCATTCATAATTTTACCCTTCTATCTGCCTTAACATATACTGTAACATCAATTAAATAATACAATAATTCACAAGGAAAAACATTCAAATAATTTACCATTTTTGCTGTAGGCACAATTTCAGTACCAAGAATAAATTCCTTCCTATTCACTGAAAATTGTACAAATGAAATCAAATCTCTTGGAACTTTTAATGTAGAATTATCTACAGTTATACTATATTAAGAAGTAAAACACAAAATTCTCACCGCAAATACCAGAAGAAATGAGCTATGATATTATGTTTTTCTTAACTTATCTAAAGATGAGAAAGCAGAAATTTTTCGATCGCAAAAGCGGGCAGTGATTGATATTGTTCAATTATATTTAATAATATAACACACAGCATCACAACTCATATAGAAAACTGAGTAACTCTTTTCTATAACTACGACAAAATACTATAGTTGAATTAGAAGTCAAATATGATAATTTAGGTGCTTGGGCAGAAACTTTGAAGGCCTTATATATAGTTTATAAGCATACAGAAAATTCGTCACTGGAGAATAACTACTTAAGCAAGGATAAGTATCAGCCTACATTTGCCATAAGGCTAGCTTCATTAATCCAAAGTATGTATAGTAAGGCTAAAAACTATTCACCATCTACCAAAATATCCACTGCTCGGTTTTAGTCCAAGAAAGGGTTTAATTGCTAAAAAAGACTTATTATGATGCAAACTGCACAAACAGAACTCTAAACCACCTATGTAGAGGAATGCTAGAAAAAATGTGGAAATGCTCATTATCCATGAATAAAATATCAACACAGATCCCTAGTAAAGCTGTTTTTTAAAGAATACAATGAAAATTCATCGGAATTAGATTAGTGATTTAACCAATGGATGAAAATAATAGACCAAGGATAAACTCTTGATATTTCACTTTCTCTATGCATAGTAAGGTATTGTTAAGACAAAAAAAACGACCATAGCATTAAACAAATAAAAAATGCTTTGAGGTCTCCTGAACATGTTTTCAAAATTTTTCAATTGATGTTTGTCTTTGCATGATAGGTTTTTTGTTGACAAGTTAACTTGAAACTATTAATGTGAATAGAATGACATTTTATATTTGATATCTTTTTTAGCAACCGATGAATTGACTAGATTATAGAATTGCGTGGAAACTAAATCTAATCCACCAGAACTGATCTTTTCAGCATTTGTTCAACTTGTACCATTGGTGCCACCAAAATAATCATTGGAACATAGTGGGAGGACTGAGAAATACATATTTCTATAAAACCTATTAGAGTATCTGGGAAGAACCATTATATTTACCCATTAAAATATGACAGAATCGAGTCATTAGCATAGGATATAAACCATCATATGAATCATCTCGTTATGCCAACCATTAGCATATCTTGAATGAATTATTATAAAAAGCATTTAAAACATGGATTTTTTGTGTTTTTTAGACCCATCTCCAGATAGTCACCATGACACCCCAATAAATCCACCCATTCTTAATGGAGCAAATTCCAAATTGATTACTCACCAGAAGAAAAAAGCTTCCTAACAAACTAAGCAATTTTTAAATAAAATTAATTTAATTTTAATTATTGACTAATTTTCATTATTCATTTTTGACTAATTACCAAAAAATTAAAAAGGAACGATTCCTACCATTTGATCATCTTTGGTTCCCCATGACAATTTCTGGTGGCACCAGTGGGTTCGAAACTTCCATTCCCAAATCAGCAACAAAGAGGAAAACAATAAAATGAGCTTCTCTCTCAGAGAGAGAGAAAACCAACACGTCGCTAATACTCGTGGACGGAGCACTCGAAAATCACTTCATCCATACCTTTTGGGGCAGTAAAGTGTAATCCCATGTGTGCCGCACAAATCCGAGCGAAAGGGACGGATCGATGAACGCATTTGGAGCCACGCCGAGCATTCGTGATAAAGAAAGTCCCCCGAAGTCGTACGCACGTGTAAAGCCAAGGCTTTTCCAGTCTTTCGAAAACTCCTGAATGTCGTTCTCCCTTCGCCGTGTCAGGCGCACTTCCCATGCGCCTTGGAATCTTCCTCTCTCAGATTACCGTCGCGAACGACTAATTGTACAAACAAGACCACTCACGACTCCCAACTCTCCATAATGTGAAAAGGTGGGGGACCGATGCTCCGGAACACGCAAGTAGAGGCGCGGGTCGGCGTTCGAACGACACGTCAGAAATCCAGACGCCGTCGAAGGGCTCGTTGAGCTTACTTGTAGTAAAAATACTTGAAAATCAGGAGTGATAATGAGGGTCCATCATTTACGCAAGACTTGGAAACACAGGATAATCTGAAAGAAGTAAACTTCAAAGCAGTTGTTCAGGGACTGTGAGAGGCAGGGGAGTAAATGTGGAAAGTATCACTCGCGATTCTTAAAAGTTCAGAAATTCAATTCAAATTCAATTCAAAATTTGTTCAAAGACAGAAGAGAAGAAAACAATTGGAAGTAGGTGAACGTAGAATGATTTTTTAATCTATTTTCTCAGAATATTGAGTAAGTTTCGCATTTGTAACCCCCCAAAGTACAATGCATCTAGCATTCCTAAGAATGTAAACACGCACACACGTAATTTTATGTGTGTGTGTATATATATATATATATATATAAACTTGGAAAAGACGCTCTCCGGCGACGCACAAACACACAAACACTAACACAAAAAAACACTACACACATAGAAACATAAAAGAAGGACACTTACATTGGATATTTACGTTTCGACGGCACGGCCGTCGTCATCAGAATCAAGAAAAAAGAATATATATATATATATATATATATATATATATATATATATATATATATATATATATATATATATACACATACACACACATTTATGTATAAATATATGTATGTATATACATACATACATATATATATACATATATTTATACATATATACAAAAACATGTTTGTATAACATTTGGACGGCTCAATATAACGCAAATTAAAGTAGATAACACGTAAAAGGGCAGTCACATTTTAGAATGTTTGAACTTTCGGCTTTCTCTATGGCCTTCTTCAGGTCAGATCGGCAGCAGTTTGACCTGAAGAAGATATGTGTGTGGATATATATATATATATATATATATATATATATATGTACTCACACACATGTATAGGCGGAATCTGGAAATTCAACGGGTCTGTGACTAATCTTGTGAGTAAACAAGGTCGAAGATAAGTGACCCAGAACTCGGAAAAATAACCAGATAATTCCTCATGGTAGGGTATGAGTCGGCTTGCAATGACGCGGCTATTCGTTGGAGGGTGGCAATGAGTTGGTCCGAAAATGTTATTCGTCAGGCCCATATGGAATCGATTAAGAGTCCAAATGAGCTAATAGTTACGCTATAGAGCGGTGGAAAAATGACAACTACTTCATATAATTCAATTTGCAGCGAATGTAACACTTTATTCTATGGACATATTTGCAGAAAAATCCATTGGGTGAGCGAAAGAGTAACCCACCAAAGAATAAAGGAACTTATTTTAGTCGCAGTCATGTCTAGAAGATTTAAAATTAGCATAACTTCCTTACCGAGCAGATAAACTCGTTAGAATATTCAACTATTTTTACACACATGTTGAAGTACATTTTAGGCGTTAATTTGCATGTATTTTTACTGACTGATTTCGACAATTTCTTGTCGTTTTAAAGTCAAAATGCGAGGATGCATGGGTACCAACGCATAGACTTATCGAGTGGGGGAGGAAAAGTAGACAAAACTGGATATTAGAGGAAGTGGCCGCGGTTGCGAACTGCCGGGAGTTCGGTGATGGGGGTTGAAGTAAATTGTTAGGAACAAGGATAAGATGCTTAGCAAGGTGGAAAAAGAAAACAGGCATTTGTTATAAACGAATGAAACTGTTTAGTATTCTAGATAGTTAAAAAAATAAAGGTTTTGTCTTTTACGATGTCAATGTACAACTTTTGGGAAGAAACATATTTAGTGACCACCCTCATAGTGTTTGCAGAACAGAGAATACAACATGTGAATTTTGAGCCAAAAATTATTTGTTATATCTCTTTGAAAATATTCAAACGGCGCGACCATAACACGAAAAAATAAATAAATTCCGTCACATTAATTTAGTAACTCCATTTCTTTGTGAAGCGATAATGTGCCTGTGAGATTGAATTGTGTTCTTTTTGCATTGATGATGATGAATAATAATTGAAACTGGTCGGTAAAATTGCGCGTATTTACGTGATCAAATTATCAGGTGTATTTCTATCTATTTTAAACAAGATGATATAAATTCGCTGCGGCATTAATTTTTCATTCGGCAGATTAATTTATAAACTGATCATCATCAAAAACAAGTTCAAATTGAGAACATAAATTGAATACCTCTCCAAATTTTTAAGCACGTATTTTATTTTGATGCTCGTGTCATTGATTTTGATCAACGTAATCTAGAAATTAGCCAAAAGTGATTTATATCAACTAAAATTAAAAACCTGTGACATTTAAATTTTACATGACCACCGGCAATCAAAAACAAAATTTCAGGACCCCTTTATAAATCTAAATTTAGACCAAAATAAGTATGGGGTGCTGCCTGTATAGCTCACACATTTCTACTGAAATGTCAGACAAAAAAGGTTATTGATGACATTTCAAGTAATAGAAAAGTTAATTTCAGATTTTATATAATTCACCTCGAATGGCTACCCTTCATTCATTCATTACGATGAATTTCCAAACAAGATATTAATGTTTATCAGGTGAAGCAATAAGCTCCGAAATACGATTAAATATCCAATAAATCCAAGTAATTCAATTAATGAAACAACAAGATTTTCTTTCATAACCCAAATACACTCTTTAGATGTAAAGCGTAATTTATGAATGAATGGGATATTAAAAAGTCGGAAACTATGACACAAATATTACCTACCCTTTCCAAGAGCATCTAAATTTAATACCCAATTACAATAAAAATGACCTACTGACGGTTAAGATGAGATACTATATGCTTTAAAAGTTAAATGGGAGAATAGAAAATAAAGTGACTCACGGTTTATTATTTTTTGTCCTTACTTTCCCCTTAAGGTGAGCATATCTCACTCAAGCTTGCGTTGGCTGGATTTCCATAACGTGACATTTTTCAAATGCATAAGGCAGCGTTAGAAGGAAATTTCCGCAGATAATCCTCCGCGAGTAATACTGTGAACGTCCGAAATGAAATTATTCCCTCAAGAACTTCGGCGTAAGAACAAAAACATGTCGAGCACAGTTCGACGCGCAACGGTGAATAAAGAGAAATCCTTTCCTGCTACGGAGTTGGTTTCGAGGTGAGATCTCGGCCATTCGCACGGGCAAACCACACCAAACTGACCGACAACAAGCAGACGGCTGGTTTTCACGTCGAAAAGTAAGCCAAATGGAGGATATACTTACGCGCAGGCGTGGATGCGGTCTAACATGATAAAAGCGGCGCAGGAAGAAGGTTAAGGACAGCGAGGAAAAGTAATGGTTGAGGCAGGGTGAGGCAACGACTGTTAATTGTTTACTTTTGTCTCGCTGCGTTTGAAAGAAGAGAGAAAAATTGTCGTAGTGAATTCGTACACTTAATAATCATCATATTTTTTCAAGACCCTCTAGTAAGAGGGAGAGAATTTTCCACGGTCTTAGCACGAAAACACCTACTTATAACCTTGGTGATTAAAATCCTTCGCCTCCTCAAAAACGGCGGGTCTAATTGAGTGTCGTGCCAAGCGCGAAGGTAGGTGGCTTGCTAATGAGTGAGCCGCACTAGGAGAAAGATAATGTGGCATTGGCCATTTTTTACGAGTAGTCGACCAGCGTTTTATTTTCGAGTTCAATATCCAGTTTGCCTAAAAACTTCAGAGACTTCACCAGGCGAAAGATATTTGGATTATATGCCACAATATTTTATTAAATTTAACAACAGGAATTAATTCTACCAAGTGGTTCACTTGCTGGTTCTATTAACTACTTGCTCAGATAATATCCGTAAAGAAACATTGAAATCGAAAAGTAATCTCCCGTATAGAACGCACTAAATAATGGAAAAGAGCATGTGTCTTTAAAAAAATTACATTCTTATTATGAATACATTTTACGCAAACGTCTTTACATATATTTAGGCTTTCTTACACGATCAGATAATTTGGCGCGCGTTTTGTAACTGTTTTCATAAAAATGATGAAATTCAATGGTAATCCACTTCCACCAGGAAACTTTTTCTTCCCATTTCCTGTGTTTTTTTTAACGTGGAAGAATACAATCAAACATGAATATTTGGAAGACAACTGATCCCTGCTCCTCTTTTTTTGGGAGGAAAATATTTTATACAACATTACACCAAATTATTACACTTCAATCAAAATTTACAAAGGTATATTGAATATTATATATATTGAATTGAATTATGCATCGGGGATACTAATTAGCAATCAAAGCCAACAATCGTCGAGTATTCACGTTCTCTTCTGTTATACTGTCAAGTAGTCGCGTTCAATTTCACGAAACTTCACCACAAAAGGAAACAGATTTGCGAAAATATTAGCATTTCATATTAGACGGCATTTGGTTGAGAAAATAATTCCCATTAAAATTTTGAAATATTGAAGTTTTAACGAATAAATTAATTCAATTATGAAACGATTAAAGTTAAAGCTATAAAACCCTATACAATGTCTCCAAACGATTGATCTCTAAAAATGTACTTGGAACTATAAATGGCGTTCGTACGAGTTACACGTACAGTTAGCCAAATGGATATTAGAATGACAATTTATTGACACGAAGGACATTTTAATAGACATGTGCCGTTACTGATTTAGAGTATCCGATTGATACCTGGACGCTGGGGGGTGGGGGTGGGTTGGAGAATTGGAATTATACGACAACGGCATATAGGAGTACGTAAAAGCAATATAAGATAACATTATTAAAGAAGATGACAAAAGACAAATGAAGAATAGTTTCACATAAAAACGACAGCCGTTTATTATCGGCCAAGACGATCGCCAGTCGACTGGCAAAAACAAATAATCGGGAGGGGGTTGAATACCAGCGTTGCTTTCTGGAGCGAACATCCTCCATTCTAGGGCAATGTGACTTAAGGCATAAGATGGAGTTTACATTTGGAAAGATAAGAAGTACGGTGGGGATGTGGGGGTATGAAGGAAGTGGACGGGGTACGAGGGAAAATGAATAGCCGAATTACTAGGAGTTGCGGTCGGAAGACTTCTGGTGAAGATGAATGGGGGAAGGATATGGAAAAATGAAGATCCTACACGGGGGAAGGTTTAGATTGGATTATTTTACATTAGCGGACGCTACTATCTCTGCTGGGAAGAAGGGATGATCCCCAAAGGGTCGGTGTAAGAATGTGAGTTGCTACTACGTCACCAACGCCGAGGGAAAGTCGCATATGAGGCGCATACAATCGTCTACCACTCTTCTGAAGAAAGGGAAACGGAAGTGATTTACTGAAATTCAATCAATCATACAAACTCTAATCAGAGATTTAGCGGTCCCTCGAATAAACCAACATCCAAGGATAAGAGGGTTTCCGATAAGGTCTTGACAATTATTATGAAATTACAATTCAACAAGAATATTGTAATTATAAGCATTTAATTATTTATTTTGTATATTTGTAATTGTAACTTAAACGACCCACTTTTACCAACCCATGGTTGATCCTCAATGGCATGACTGTCACTCATTTTTAATCATTAATTAATTATTGATGCTTAATCGCTACAAAAATTCATACTCACTGATTCTTGACTTGATAAATATACTGTCGGCAATATGTACACAATTTGACAACGGTCCTATATTTGTTTCTCTCCTGATTAAAAGGTAACATGGCAAAATCAAGAAATGATGGGTGATCGCCATTACTTCGCAGCAAGCGTTTGAGAGTTGGCGTTGAAACTCATAATATGCCCAAATCCACTGCCGCAAAATATGTACTTCCATGCCTTTCATCATCTCTGAATGATCTGGAACATAAGGTCTTCCCTTATCTGTCCACACTTATTAATTCGGATACGGCACAACAGTCTCCAATAGTGGGCACTGACGTTCTCTTTGAACTGAAAAGCCCGATGATAAGGTTTCTCGAACATATTTGAATTAGAAGGGACTGCGATCATAGCCGCCTAATACATCATCAGTAAATATTAACAACCATTCAGTAAACAAGGGTGCGAATACCTATAAAAACACGGTTATCGCACTACAAATAGAGAGGGGCTGGGAAGAACTGACATGATGAATCCATCGCTCAGATAACCAAATGAGTAAGCATTTGAGTGACAAATGGAAGGGTACCAAGTTCTTATGTCAAGACCCATACAGGGACTGATGGAGGGGGCGTGGAAATGAACTTAGACATGACGAAGGAGAACATATCACAGGGAATGCTATTTCGGAGTGCAATTCATTGGTGCAATCAGGTATTGGCTTCGGTTACACATGAATTGCGTTGTCTCGCAATGCTCAAGACACTGAGCGAAAGGACCTTAACGAATAATTCACCAAGAAATAATTCACAATAAGTAGTGCCATTCTTCTCTTAATTTTTCTAGCTTATAGCGAGAAAATTAAGTTACATAATGATCGTATACTAGGCTATCTTGGTAAAGACACAAGTTGTAGTTGTTGGTTCAACTAAAAATACAGTATGAAAATTTACATAGTTGTTTGTTGAATTATATTGATATCATGGCATTAGAATACTAGCTAACGGGATAATGGTATTATTTGTGTGTGTGTGTGTGTATATATGTATGTATATATACATACACACACACACACACGCATAGTATACAGGGTGCGTTTCGAAAGTAATGCAATTGAATTTTCCGCGCCGCTCCTATTGGTCGGAGTGGGATCAAACCACTTCCTTTTCCTCAATCGAAGGTTTCAGTGCTCTATAAGCTGTGGAAGCGGCAGGACGTCAGTTATTGTAAACCTCTGCGCGCCGACCGTGTCACGAAAGACCAACCGAGCGGAAATTTTAAGTGAACCTTTGCAACTTGTTGAAAAGGAATCTGATTTTTTGGACGTCATCACCGGTGATGAAACCTGGGTTTTTGAATACGATCCTGAAACAAAACGACAAAGCTCTGAGTGGCACACCGACCAGTCCCTCAAGTCCAAAATGGCAAAAATGAGCAAATCAAAAGTGAAAACAATGATCATTGTCTTTTCCGACAGTAAAGGAGTAGTCCATAAGGAGTTTGTTCCAAGGACAGGCAGTTAATGCTGCCTACTACGTGGATGAGCTGGAAAGAATCCGAAAAAGGGTCATCAGGACAAGAAAAGACATCTCCGCTAGCTGGCAACTCCATTACGGCAACGTGCCTTGCCACAACGCGCTACGAGTCCGCGAGTTCCTGGCCAAACACCAGATGCCAACGCTGCCCCACCCCCACTATAGTCCTGACGTCGCCCCAGCAGACTTCTTTTTGTTCCCTTGGGTTAATGTAGTCCTGAAAGGAACCCGTTATTCGTCCATACAAGAGATCCAATCAGCGGTGACGAAGAACTTGCGAGAGGACCCCGAGGACTCTCCAGGCCGCGTACCGGTCATGGCAGAGTAGCAGGAAAAAATATATAGAGGCCCAAGGACAGTACTTTGAAGAATTTTAAGTGTTAATGAAAATCTGTTCAATAAATTACTTAAAAAAATAATTGCATTACTTTCGGAAAGTACCCTGTGTGCATACTAGAGGGGACAATTGCAACAATTCGATTGTTATGAACAAAATTTGAAAGACTTTTTCAATAGATATAATTAATTTGAAATCGTTTTCAATCGAAAAAGAGTAGAGTACATTTTTCCTTTAGCCTGTATACAAATACGAGTAATACTAGTAAAAATTCAGTTTTCACATTATCCTCAAGATAAACCAGCACGCCTGGTAGGTTTTTTTAATTAAAACAAACGAAATAAATTAATGGTGAAAACCATAACATTTTTAACACCATTAACCTTTAAAACATAATCTGGGAGGAGTGTAGAGATCGAATCAAAAGTAAATCATTAGCATGTGAAAAACTTGCACTTTGTAACAGTTATACGAGAATATTGTGTAGACGTATCATTGTGATTGGAAACGTTTGCTGGTAATATTTTGTTGTAACAACGTTCACTCGCCTGTAAGGACAAGAAGAGAATATTTGCACACACAGAAGATTATTTCCTTGGGATCATTGCAAGATCAAGTGTTTGATATGAAAAATATTGTGATCCAGATATAAATCGCATCGTGGTGAATTTTATATGTTTACAAGTAGTTGACTAAGTAGAAAAGTTGAATTACATTCCTTAAGTATCCACTCCATCAAGTGCTAAAAACTGTAAGCGTTAGTTCGTGGCGATATTTCTTAACGTCGGCATGGTTTTTACGCTGGAATTGAACATTGATATCGAGCTTGATGAGGAGAAATTTCCTCTGCTCGGTTGGAGAAAGAGTTGAATGACTCGGAAAATATTTTTTTGCACTGAAGTAACTTCACACTAAAACACTCAACATTGTGATTGTCATTGGCAAGTCCTGACGAAAATACGAACGTGACCAAGGATTCTACACATGAAGTAAGAGACGTGTTTGGAGTTCAGTTACCAAATTAGCTCTATAATTCTGATAATAACTTAGGCAATCAGTTAATTACACTAAATAAATTCAGAAACCAAAGGGCATTTTACGAAAGATCCAATGCAGATAGCTATATATAACTGAATATTAATAGTGTACAGTAGTATAGGAAGGATATAATTCCGCGGACGTTTTATTATGACAACATTTGAGAAGTAAAAAGCATGATACAGCGGGGGTAAAAACAGTATAAGAAGTGATGGTTTACTTATAAAATTAATGGGGCACACCCCGTGGATGGGCTCTAACAAATGACCCATTAAAATGGCATATCTTCACCAACCTTTTGTTGATCCTCCATCACTTGACCAACACTAATAACGTTCTATTATTTAATTACTCTATCCAAAATTTCATAATAGTCACCGATATTCAGTTTTCACGTACATTTTCATTCTTTTCATTTTCGTTATACACTCATGAACTAATAATTTTAATTTCGCTACTTAACAAAAGTGAAACTCAAAACAAAGATCAAATTAGAAAATAATTGACGATCATACCTTGAGAGTTACTGGTGAACTCAAGAATTACTCAGTTATGTCAACACCAATCGTGCAGTCAGCCTGTGTGTTAGAAGAAGCAATGCGAGACCTTGAAAGCAATAGCTTACAGCGACGAGATTGAAATTGCTTGAAAGTGTATATTTGTTTCACTTCTCGGCTCCTGAAATATACACGTAAATCGAAATTCAGAAAAAGAATAATCGCCGCTTCAGAGAATTTGGATTTGCTGTTGGATATTCTCGGCTACGTTCCAAGGAAGATTACGGTACAGCGGATATTAAGTAATCTACAGTTCATTCAGGTTGAAGAGCAATTGGGACGCACTTTCGCTTAATTATCTGCATACTAAATCTCGAACTGCAAACGTGAGGTTAGCATTCTCGAAGGCCCATCATTATCAAACGAAGAGGAAAAGAAGGCATTCCTTCAAATTACGTACCATTAAAACACCGCAGTGAATATAAAAATTCTCACTATTACAAACTTTTCAATTGACAATGACTAATTGACTTGAGCTATTTCAGGATCAGCTCGAGTGGGAGTTTTAAAAATGTGCAACTTTTTACTAGAAAAGTAAATCTATGCCTAAAACAAGAAATTAGCTCTTTGCGGCAAGCACAAGGAGAAAAAAGGTTAACCCCTATACTTAATAAAGATAAAGCCGATTGTACATCGATGCAGAATAAATTATGAAGAAAAATTTCAGTCGTTCACCGGGAGAAATAATATGAATGTAAAAGATTTTCTAACATACCACATAAGTGTCGTTTCCGTTTGCAATGAGGGCGTTAAATTTTCAGAGGAAATCCAATACCACTGCGGCTGCATCATTGATGGACTATATACGAACCATCAGAAAAAAATGAACACATGTAGAATAATTATCCAAAAACAACTGGTGGAAAACAAGACCCGGGCTTCATGATGATGAACTGAAAGAAATGGAAAGTTTCACTTTCTTTCGGTCCTCCTTTGATTTAACGGTCATTGATCATTTTTCAGAGTAAACGTCCGGCGTGAAGAGGCTCGCTCAGCCCGAGAAAGTTTCACCAATCGGGAGGATCGTCACAAAAGGATGGACACAGAAATAGGTTGGCGTCAGACTTCGGAATATATCGGTACGGATCGGCTGAAGAGATCAACAGGTGGATTGCGAACGGAGTCTTTGTGGCTGGCCAATAGAGGGAAGACAGGCCATCAATTGGTAACCATCAGAGAAGCCAGAGAGGGGCGGGAGACAAACATTGACTTGAAAGCCATCTTCGTCTTTGCGTAGAACCAAAGTGGGGGACAACAGCGAGATTTTCAAACGACACATTACTTCATTAAGAAAACGATGCGAATATTAGAGCATGCTTTAAATCGTGAAACTTTTGCCACGGGCGAAAAAGATAGAAGTCAGAGAACGCACGTATCGTTGAAAATTCACGCGCACTGCCAGCATCACATCTCAACCTGGAATATTTCAGCTCTCAAACTTGATTACAAACGCACTTCGTAAGCTCTTCGTCATGAAATCTTCCTTTTATACACAGGAAGGACAATTTAACACATCCACATATGCTTATATGGATATGTCAAATAGCCGGCAATGGAACGTACGTATATTATCACTTGTCTTACCGTTAAGATCTAATTTTATAAATTTAGCGATTACTTTCAAAATAGATCATTTTACGATGATGTGAAATTGTGAGATTTATATGGGGGCAAGAGTTAGTCAAGGGTGAGCAAGAGTGAAACCGAAATTCTTTTTTTTTAAGGGAGCTCATACGACTTAGATAATTTCATAATATTTTTACTACATCTCAAACACATAAAGAACTGAAAAATTAAATAACCCAAAAAATATAAATCTTTTTCAACCCAGTGGGGAACTCGTATATCAAGGTGGATGCAGAGTCTTAATCATAAGCCATAACCTTATTTCATCGTCAAATAAAAATCTCGCCATCTCTTTAACGACCACGTTTGGTGGGAAAATGCTGTTAATTGAGGTGATTACAATATTACTTCAGTATAAATGGCAATTCATTCTAATAATATAATAATTAATTCAGATTGTCCTTTCCTAAATAGTATTGTGAGCACATGAAAACCCTAGCAAGGTCTTAAAAAGTGATTATTTCAACTCGCAAGCATTACTCTAGGAGATTAATCCTAAACGCTTGCATACATAATTAGAAAAATGTTATCCCAAGTAGGTCTCATTTGAACGCAAGAATAATAGTTGAATTTTTTAAATCTACACAGCTAACCATCTACAGGCACGCGCATTTTATGAGCAACAAATATAAGTTTATACGTAAATGTACCAACGCTTCTTATCCGAGGTGTAATATGTAACAAATGCACCATAAATTAACAAACTAATTACATGTAGCCGTGGAAGACAGTGTTCACAAGTTGTTCTCTGAGAAATCGCCAGAACGAGACAAAAGGAAATTTTAGCCATTGGTGTTGCACGGAGCTGTTTCAGGAGATAATTAATTCTAGACCCTGGTCCCAAAGATTTACAAAGCTTTTGACTGTGAATAGGAAACACAACAAAGTTTGGGGAATATCAAATTCTGCTACCATCTGAGTGTCTAGGCAACAGGGCACGACTAAACTTCGCCTAAACTAACAAACGCGAATTCATGGAGAGTAACATTCTATACAAGTCTACGGGAGAAGTTTAGCACAGATCCCCGCTAAAAATGGGAACGAAACACAACTACTCGTTATCGTTCCCCTCTCCCCTAACAGGATATCTCGTTCCTTCCAGTGGGTGAGGGTTCTCTGTGTCTTTCTTTCTACGCCCGGGGCTGCCCGCACTAGCACGAACTCACCAGCAGGGGACTCACTTTTTCGTCAAAGAAACCGTGGTCGTCGGTACGTTGCTGGCCAAGGAGCCTGTCCGTCTCCAGATCCGTGTCCGCTTCTTCTGAAACCACAAGGAGAAAAGGATTTAATTAATAAAGCAAAAAGAATAACCATCAAAAGTGAAGCCACATAACAAACTATTGCATTTTTATTCACCATTAACTCTAAATACACATTTTTTTTATCAACACAAGGCGCATACTACTGTTTTATAATTATTGGTTGAACTCGCTCAACCCAAGCCCGATGGACACACCAATCGTATCATCACACTGGGCAAACAAATGAGAACGAACTAGCGATGCAATTCTTTCACACTTAACTGCTCAAAATGTAGTTCCTTCGGACACTAATCATTTATACTTGAAATGTACACTTACTGTCGCAACAAAAGAAGATGAGGCCACGAACATAAAGTCGAAGACTACACTGGCTAGCTGCCTGATACTATTAGATGTGATCGTGTACGAACTATAAACTCGTAAATAGATCTGATTTATTATCTACGTCTTGCAAACATAGATACCCTTCATGCCGTTCCTTTTCGGGGTAGGTATCAAGTGACAGACAGCAATTCATTTGAGCAAAGCCTTCAACGAGTAACCCTAGATTTGGAGGAAACATTTTACACAAAAAGCTAAACACATAACAAACAAGTAGATGCAAATCTGATGAGATTCGATAACAGGATGACTATAATTCGGAACTAGAATTTTGTAATGATTACAATCAGGAGGCTAGACTGAATGTCAATATTTGATGCCATTTCTAAGTGCAATAAAATTTTCAAGTTTTCTCGATCAATTTTCTATTTACATCATCATATGGCACTTTTCATTTGTATAAACAAGAGAGATGAACAATGGATTAGGCTATTGTACTATTATAATCGACACAGATTTTTGCATGTGAGGAATACTACTACGAAAATGTCCCGTTCCTAAATTACATCTTCACTACTAATCAATTCTAATCGGGTAATAAGAGGGTTAAGACTGTTCCGACGGCCGTGATAATTTGCAACCATTAACCACATTTCAAGACATAGTTTTCTCACACTGGAGAACAAAGCTTCTCTTTTTGGGTGAGAAGGTTACCTTCAGGTTTCACCATGCATCCCATCGATTAAAATTCAAACAAAAGAACACCATCTGAATTGTAATATCAAGCACAATACTTAAAACAGTGAGGGTCAGTGCCCCCAATAGTTCATTTAATACCAATCAGATAGCACTGGACGGAAAATTTTAATTTTAATTTTTTAATTTGTGACGATCCTCGTCACAAATTAAAAAAACCGTTATGTCAAGGAAACATTATCTGTATTAGTAGTTACTTGCCAAGGTTTAAAAAAAACCAAGTCACATAATGTCAGCACCTTATTCAAAGCACAGGCGCAGATATAATTATTGGGAAAGAATGCTTGTTATCAACTGAGATTGCCGGCGGTGAAATTTTTCCAAAATCCGTTTCCATTTATAGGTATGACAGAACAAATAGAATCTTGACTTAATTGCAGTTAAAAATTCTTGCGCAAGCAGGGCTGAGGTAATTCCAGGTAATGGCTTGGAAAGCGTTTGGTGGTCAATTACAAGTCCTCAGTCCAAAAGAATTTACGTACGTGCATTTTACACACCGCCGGATGACAAAGATAATTCAATACTATAATTAGATCGCCAAATAAAAGGTTTCTTATCCCAACACGATGGTCGCGACGTTACAATCGGTGAAGATTTCAATGTCCGCTCTATTAACTGAAGCACATATAGTTTTAAAACGGGGGGGAAAGGCAAAAATATCTGCGAATTGCTATTGAATTCTTTTAAGTTGAACTCCTAGCTTCAACTTGTCACTTCACTATCTAGGGGCGATAATATTCTTGATTTATTAGCAACGAACATGCCCGAAAAAGTCTTAACTATAGAAACTATAAAAGGAATTAGTGAAAACAGGGCAGTAAATGCTGTTTTCGCTTCATAGGATCCGAAATAAAAAAGCCTAAAAGGAAAATTTACTTGTTTTAAGAAGGGGACTACAAAGGTCTAAAGTGCGTATAACAGAGTCAATTTGCAAGTTTTAAGAAATGTAGTAATCACCGAAATACTGAGGATAAGTGGAATCACTTCCTTAAGATCACGTGCTCAGCAGTCAACAAGTTCATTCCCAGTACATTTATAAAAGATAACACGGAACCTATATGGTACAACGCAGATGTTAGAAAGGCATTACGACGTCAAAGGCTATGTCACGCAAAGATGAAAATTATTAGAGATGATATCTCTAGCGACAAAAAGAAAAAGATTACTTAAGATTCCAAGATTCATAGGGCGAATGCCAAGAAGGAATTTTGGAAAGCGTTAAGCGAATTCAAATGGAAAAGGTTAGCAGAAAATTTGAAAGAGAATCCGAAAGCATTTTGGTCGTCAGAGAGATTCAGGGCAGTAAGTCAACTGGTAATTCACTAAAAAAAGATAAGGGTGAAAGAGTTTTTGCAGTTTGTAAAAGGCTAACTTAAAAATTCCTTCTTTCAAAGCGTCTTCATCAACATCTCACCGAATGCCTCCCATTGCTTACCAAATTGTGCCGGTCAACCGATGCCCAAAATTGAAATCTCATATAATGGAATAGAACGTTTGCTGAAAAATGTTAAAACTAATAAATCCTCCGGACCCGATCAAATACCCGCTCGTATATTTAAGGATATAGCGTCGAAAATTGCACCGTATCTAGAAATCATATTTAAGCAGTCGCTAGTACATCACATCGTTCCCAGAGTTAGGAAAACGGCTAACGTGGCACCAATGTTTAAAAACGGAGACAAGGAGGAACCGAGCAATCACAGACCTTTTTTCCTCACATCCATTTCGTGTGATGTTATGGCTAGCTGCTGGTTCGATCGTGAAACAACTTGATAATCAGGAGTTATTAATGAAAAATCAGGACAGTTTCCGAAAAAGTAGATCCTTCGAGACACAACTTGCGCTTTTTGCACATAATATTCTTACTTAGGGTAAAAGCAATATTCCAGTGGACGCGATTTTTCTAGATTTTAATAAAGCCTTCGAAAAAGTACCTCATAGTAAACTACTCATAAAGCTAGAAGCATATGGTTCAAATAAAAATATCCTGGATTGGATTAAAGAATTTTTAAATGGTCGAGTACAAGCAGTCATAGATAGAGTTTGCTCAAATGCAGTAGAAGTTACTTTGGGTGTTCTCTAGGGAAGTGTTATTACTACTTTACGTTAACGAAATTGACTCCGTAGTCACTAGTAAAATACGGTTATTTCCCAACGATGCAGTGGTTTACACAGATATCCGTGATCCTGAGGGCAAAGCAGTTTTATCAGACGACCTTAATACTATACAACGCCGGTGGGACACTTAGAAATTAAAATTAAACTTAAAAAAGTGCATAGTGATGAATTTAAAAAAAAGAGCAATTCCCTCCCGAATGCCTACTGCATCGGGAACACCAAAATGGAATATGTAGACTCGATTATATAGTATACTTAGGAGTTACCCTCACTCACGACCTCTCCTGGGTGAAACATAGAGGGGGAATATGTGGACCACCAAACAAAAAATTAGGATTTATTAGAAGAGTACTGGGTATATGTAATGAAAAGGTCAAAAAGAAATGTTATTATTCGCTGGTTAGGCCTCATTTTGAATATGCTGCAAGAATATGGGATCCTCCAAGAATATGGATTAATTGCCGAATTGGATCGCTTGCAGCGTAGAGAAGCTAGATTTGTGAAACGTTGTTATGATTGACTTAGAAGCGTATCCAAAATATTAGAGGAGCTAGAATGGGAATAACACACGGAGCGAAGATTAAATTACAGATTAAATCCCTTGCATACATTGGAAGGATATCTCTTTAGCAGTGATGTTAAAAGTGTATTGATCTCAAGTCGTACTAAGGAAGGAGAGATCATGTCCATAACATTAGAGAGATTAAGTATAGAACAGAGAGATTTAAGATGTAATTTTTTCCACTCTTGATAAGGGAACAGAATAACATTGTTCGATCGCGTTAGGGTCATATTCGGGTCAAAATTAGTCTGGTGCGTATCCACCCCCTGCCACACACCCTAGCGGTGGCTTGATGGACACTAAAAAAAATAAAATAAAATAAACAATAAGGCTCAACGAGAACTGGCAGATTCTATTTCTCTTGGCGAAATCCCTTTGCACACACACACACACACACACACACACATATATATATATATATATGTTTATGTATATATATATCTATATAATATATAAAAACCATAAACACAGTAATCAACCCGAAGATCGGTTTAGTAGGTGATGGTAGAGCTCACCCATGTACCAAGCCCGACGGCGTGTGAATATTCACACATCAGGGTAGGGGGGCCAGTTCCTTTCCCTGTGCCGGTTATGGTTTCCCAGGAAGATCTGGTACCCGAAAAATCAACTAGCTTGTGGGTGGAGCTGCAGGTGCCCAAAGTGTCTTGCCCGGGAATCGAACCCGGGACCCTCCGGTCAGTAGTCCAACGCTCTACCCACTAGACCACCGCGACCCACTATATAATATATATATATATATATATATATAAATAAATATATATGTATATATACATATAAATGTATAAATATATTTATGTGTGTGTATAAAACCATAAACACAGTATTCAACCCGAAGGTCGGTTGGGTAGGTGATGGTAGAGTTCACCCAGTACTAAGCCCGACGGCGTGCGAATATTCACGTAGGGTAGGGGTCTCCTTTATGTATAGACGACCTTGCAATTAGGGGAATGCGACTAAGTGAATTTTATCTCATAAATGCACAAAGAGGAATGATTTTTTGGGCAAAAGGAAGTAAAATGTGCACTATTTTTTCAAAAGTAATTAATGTAAGACAAGTAAGGGAACCCAGTAGTGACAAGATAAGTCAAGAAGAAAATAAAACCTGAAAACCCTAAACCCGAAAAGAAAACGCACTTCCAATCCCTCACTACGAGTCGAAATTTCCTCCATTCACCATTTTCAATGCCAGCATTACACAAAGTCATCAAAAGCCCTTAACTGAAGAGCAAGGAGTATTTCCAATCCGGAATAAGGAAACAGGCAGGTGTGCCATTCCCGGCGAATGCGAATCAATTGGAAGGTTTCGATTGATAAACGAATTTGCGGAAAGTTTCACCCGAGTGGGAAAAATGACCCGAGTAAAGACGGGGAACACTCGGGACAAGAGGTTGGAAGGGAGAGAAAGATAAACTCCCATGAAAGCTTTTCCTCGTCGGCAGGGTACAAAGCACCGTCCGGGACACGGGACACTCGGTGGGAAGATGTGACGACTGAATCCACTGAGGGGGTGAAAGTTTTGGGGGTTGAACTGGTTGTCCTCCCCCTTCTCTTTTTCTGGTATGAAAAGGGGTTAGGGAGGGGGGAGAGGAGGATTCACCGGATGAAACAGACAGCACGATTGGGGGAAAGGATACCGTCTTCCGAGTTGAGCACAAGCGTGAGGGAGGGGGGCAGTGACAAGATAGGGGAATAGCCTCTTCCACCATAGCTTCATAAAGAGCCGAATTGCAGTACGTGTTTAGCGGCAGCATGGGATTCGCCGTGAGAGAATGAGAGTGCGAAAACGTCTTTAGAATTGCTACAAGAAAACCACAATGTCATGGGATGATACGGTCACCTGGAATGGGCATTTCCTAATGCTGAAAACTATGACCAAAAGCCAGAAAAAAAAACTTGCGCCAGACAGTAAAAATTATTACAAACCGACACTGTCCGCAGGTATGTACAAGTAATTTCCGGCAATACAATTAACATACCCTTGTTAAAATATGACTATGCTGTTCAGTCACGTTATTGTATTTACTCTTACGTATTGCTCCGCTTATATTAATCCTCTACTTCCATTAAAAATTAACGAGTTATTGCCAATGAGCTTTATCTGGCATTGTTGACGCCATCATCACCTACACAATCCACGTCGCGGAAATCGGTAAAAACTAAATGCTATTATTTAATCAAACGAATGACGATTTTTCCCACTAAAAATTCTATTAGGAGACTTAAAGTAAAATACAGACATCTGTTGCAAAAATTCGTACAAAGATAAAATAGTCTACCTGATTAAAATTTTGAATCCTATCCATTGATTATTAAGCAATCTAGATGTTGAAAAGATTAAACCGCCTTTAAAACTTTAAAAATAACATGGATGACAACCAGCAATTTTTAATCACTGGAAATCATTTATTGTTTCGAAAGACCAAACATTCTTAAGAGCATATTTTTAATTCAACTCAAGAACTTGTTTTCATTACAATCAAGATCAAATGATACTTATCACCACAAAGTAAATCGAACATAATTAGTTGCGGATTTGGGCTTATTAAATGAATTAACAAAGA